>JAZDUA010000124.1:1817500-2065000 GCA_038098605.1 Gryllus longicercus
TGTCTGTCTCCCGCTCGCCCCAAGGCTTCGCCTTCTCTCCTGCGTGCGGTGCGTTCGCAGAGTTGCGCGTGCGGGTCGCGAGTGCAGTTGCCCTGGCGGCGCGCAGCTGCGAAGTGATGCAGAGAATGCGGATAGTAAATCAGCGCAGAAGAGGTCTTTTTGTCTACCGACCTGATGTTTGAACGTACAACGTAATGTTCAGAGACCTTTGCTCTGAGGTATTATAATGAGGAGAGAGGAGAGGTAATAATTTGCAGAGCAGACGGACCCCCATGTTTTTCATAGAGAGTATGTATGTTTCTTGAATCGCTCGTCTACAAAAATGCTAATCAGAAGTTACTTAACTAGCAGTTTTAGATGTTGATGGACTTCGTTTTTAAACATCAAGATCGTCAGGATTTTGTTTCTTACACGCAATGTAGTGGTAAAGCGTATTTACATCGAGTAATTACAATTCAGTGTCGCAAAATTATGTGTTTGGGGGAAAATTATAGATTGACTGGTGTTTCATTTGCAGCGTTGAATACATTGAATGTGTTTCAGAGTTAAGACAATAGACCAACTTCCTTCCTTGGTTCTTCCTTGATCGTGTTCCCACAAAGAGGTGAAAAAGTCGTGTGGCGGCGATGCGTTGAACGGTAGAAAAGGAAGCTTCTCGACGAGGCCGACGGTTATGGCGACGGGGGGTATTTTCGCCCAATAGCGAAATGATCTTATTTCCGATGCAGCTAATCCTCCCGCCATCTCAACAGCGCGGAGTTATATCATAGGGTTGCATAAGAATTATCAAACTGTGGGCTCTCTAATAATATTGGAGTTCTAAACATTTCCCTCGGCACCACCATCCTGTCGATCCGCACATCGAAGGAGGTAACAAGCATCAACGTATCAGTAAAATATATTTTTATCTCATTATGCCCAATATGAAATGGCGAAAAGTGTGTTCGGGGTCGTGGAGCGTGCGTGTGCGAGCGCGTGCGCGATGGCCCCGGGGCCCGCTCGCCCGAGCGCCCGCGCGCCCGCTGTTTCGGCCGCCTTCTCAAACAGCCAGGCAGACGCCCGCCGCCGAGGCTTTGTTTGGTCGGGGCTCTCGGGGGAAAGGGCCGGCGGGCGACGACGGGCGCGCTCGCGCTCGCGCAATGATGGTGTGTGCGTGTTCGGGGGGCACTTGATGCAGCGCGCCTTCCTTCTGCGCAAATTGATTGGCGAAGGCAAACTACTTCTTCTTGAGTGGGGCTGAGGAAAAATTCCACGAATTTTCTCAAATAGGAATTTCTCATAAATTTAATCAGTACACTAGATACAATTATGTTTATATTCTACGTTTAAAAACATCCTTATTGCATGTAATTTGAAGTGGGGGTTTCATTAATAGTTACTTTCAATTCTATTAATTAATAATATCATCAATATTTTATAGAAGCTTTCCTTTTTCTTTTAATGATTGTAATAATGCAAGTCGTAAAACCTTACCACATTTCTTTTGTTGGTATCCAGTGATATACTTCAAGGAAAGTTTGCTAAACATAATTAGATATAATTTCTTTCTCGTCTGACTGGTTCAAAATATATACGTTCATTTGAAGTTTGCTCCTCTATTTCTCAGTAAAAAAATTCAACGGCAATATCTGTCAGGGCCTAGGAACTCGAGATGCCATAAATTGCTGTGTTTGAAAGCTGGAATACTGCCTATATAATCTAAGATGTAAACCTTCCCGAAGTATGACTTCGTAAACATTTCCATTTCACGTGCAGTACATCTTCCTTCATTGGAAGCCGGTCCTCTAGCTTCCCAGCTTCGTTCTCGCTCCGTCTTCGCTCCGTTAATTGCTTCGTTCCCCGAAAGAAACCCTATTGTAAAACTCCCGCGGAGCTGTCCCTGCGCCGGCCGGTGGGTATTGCCATACGTTGGGGGGGGGGGGGGGGAGTTCATCGCACTTCCAAGGAGCAGCCCAGTCGCCTCGGGGCCCGCGGCGGCGCCCGCTGGCGGCCTCCTGAGGACACGCAGGGCACAGAGCGCAACGAGGCCCTCGCTACGCAATCCACTCCGCTTCGCTTCTGCTTTGTTTGTCGCTCCTGCCCTACTTCCTTCTCCACGTCCGTTACACCCGCCCGTCCCCTTTTTCTCCTTCTTCTCTTCTCAATGTTACCTCTTACCCGCTTTATCGCAACCTTTACTCCATTTACAGTTTTATTTTTCTGCATGTGAGTTAATATGAAACCTTTGTTTTGCATTCTACTCCTATTTCGTCCGTCAACCTTCTTTCTTTTTTTTTTTTTTAGATTTTTGTTCTCTAATATTTTCTTCTTCTCTTCTTCCGTTGTGAAATTTTGTACCAATTGTTTGGTAATCTTCTGGTTGAAATATTTCTTCTCGCGAAAATTTACCGGTTACGACCGTCATTTATATTTCAACAATTGACTACCACGACAATTTTTTAATGCAAAGAAGTAAACAATTTACGTTTATCCCCAAATTTTTCCTTGAAATGAGTTTGTAATAGTACAATCTTTATTTGGGTGACAGTTGTTACAGTCCGCATCATGTGTGAAATGTATCATTCTCAGAAACTAAATCATAATTGCGAGTCAATCATTTGATGGAAATAAGATAAGTCAAGAAACGATTAGTGCGTAGCAGGAACGGCCTTTAAAGATGTGTTTACTTTGATGGCGTTGCAATGATTATCGTTTCCTGCCTTTGCGTGATTATTCTAAACCGTCGAAGCCACCAGATTTATGCTTTCACTTCAGAACAACTTGCCTTCACTTGCCAGTCTTGAAAATATAGAGGTTCCTTTTCGCTAGACGTTTCCCTAGTAAATTGATGCATTGCGTCCATCACACGTCCCGACCTGCAATGAACGCTACTAACGTGTCCCGGGTCACGCGTTATGCGAGGAAGTCCGAGGGGCGCCCTCCGCGTCGCGCCGGCGCGGCTGCCGCGGCCACTGTGCGTGAGCGCCGGCGGGGGCCCCGCTCGCGTGCCGCCGGGGGCGGCGGGCGGCGGACGCGTAATCACGGCCTGCCCGCCCGCCCGGCGCCCTCGCCCCGTTCGCCCGCGGCTACCGGCCCCAGCGCCCCCGGCCCCGCCCCCGCCCCGCCCCCGCCGCGCAGCGCTGACGTGTGGGTGCTCCCGGGCGCCAATTAGTCTCCGCCGGCCAGCGCAGCAGGTGTG
This sequence comes from Gryllus longicercus, assembly GCA_038098605.1. NCBI lineage: Eukaryota > Metazoa > Arthropoda > Insecta > Orthoptera > Gryllidae > Gryllus > Gryllus longicercus. The sequence goes on from JAZDUA010000124.1 coordinate 1,820,679, forward strand.
CGCCGAGCGCTGATGGGCGGGGGCGGGGTGCATTTGCATCGGCCTTGTCCCGGCTCATCACCTGCATTGAGAGTTTTCGAATTCTTGACGAATGCGGCTTCCCCGAGGCAGAAAAGAGCGAACGTAGGAGCGTATGTCGAATCCGCCCATGAACAGGATTATATGGGATTCGCACTGTCCACGGCCATAAGCGACATCCTGGAGATTAATTGTTTAGCAATTTCGGGCGCGTCGTCTGATAAGTCAATAGTCCCGTAAGTTTAGTACACGTGTTTCCTTCGTGAAGTAAGTGATCTTCGTCGCTGGATGGTCAAATCTGGCGTCGATCTGGTATCCCCCGTCAGCGAGGCACAGATCCAGCCGGGCAGGGCCTCCCGGCATGCGTGATGGTATAGTCAATGTAAGTGTAAGTAAAGGCAGGAACAAGACACAGAAAGGAACGATCGCGCGCTGCTCGTGGCCCGTTTGTCGAGGTACTGCTCGGACATTCACCTGTGTTGATCGGAGAAAGCACGGCAAGCTGCAGACGAGAGCAGCCGACCGCTGGAACTCTCCTACACAGTTGATAAGCGGTTCAACTCGACCTGGCTAGCTGGCTGCTGTTGCAAATCCTGTCAACGTCGAGACGCAAATCCTACGACCACACTGTCAGCTACTGACATCACTTCGCAGTCACTGTGACAACAGTTGATACCCTGTGCCACTCAAGCCGGCCTGCAGATTAAGGATTTCGATCTGGCTTGATTTCAATTTCTTGCGGATCGAGAGATGTGGGAAAGAGTGTCATCACCTTTTCGCTTTCTTTAAAGAAACGTTAATAATTGCAAATATTTTTATCGATACGCATGTTGGACTCGATCGTGTGAGATTGTGAAGGATTGTATATTTTTTGTGAGTACGTTCCTAAGTTCGAATTCCGCAAAGATCAACAGTGTTTTCTCGGAGTGTTTTTTTTTTCTTTCTTTCGCGAAATCAGTGGCAGAATACATACGTAAATGGACCAAATATCGTAATTGTTATACTAATTACATCATTGCCGCCGCTACAATCCTCGATTTGGTCCAACATTTGGTCATAAAAAATACTTGTCACATACCTCATCTATTAGGTTTCCCTTATAAAACCAACTTAAAAGCTGAAGACCGATCAATAGTTAAAATGTGTATACAAATCACTTTAAGCGTTACTTTCAAATTAATTGAATCTGCATATGGTATATAATCACAGTTGAGTACCTACCCGTCTGTAATTCAGTGTAGCATGTAACCGCATCGATCGAAAGTGTGCTGTCATTTTGAATCGCAGCTGCCTACCGTCCGAAATAGAATATGCGTTGGACACGGCTCGATGGAAGCCTTAACTGCCATCCTTCCTCGGCTCTCCACAGAAAAACCAACACCAAGAGCAACGGCCGCCCACCGAACGCACCCAAGTGTCCCATCAGCGGCCAAATTGAGGAAGCGGCCTTCCCCGCCCCTGGAGTCGATCGCCGGACTTCCGAGCGCCCTTGGCCGGCGGCCGGCCCCCTTCCTGCGCCCCCCGCCTCCCCCCCCCCCATTAGAGATTTAACAACTTCCTTCGAGAGCGCGCCTCTTCCCTCTGCCTCCCGGCTCCCCCTGCCATTCCGCGCCGTTTATATTGCATTGCTGTCTGTGAGTATTGTGTGTGTGTGTATAAATTGTGGGCGCGTATTACTTTAATGCATGCATTTATTTCGTGTGTGTGTGTGTGTGTGTGTGTGTGTGTGTGTGTGTGGCGAGGGACGTGGCGAGTGTGCGCGCTAGGCTCCAAACGTCCAATGTTCCAAATGTGGTCCAAAACGGGCGTTCGTTGCAGGTTTTCTTGATTTCCTCTTAATCTCTCTCATTTCTCGAATGCCTCATCATAATATATCATAATCTCCTATGAAACAATTTGCACATTCATTCCAAGATTAGCGAAAGACGTGGGGCATTGGAATTGTAATTAAGTAAAATTCAGTACTGCGTTAGCAGTTTGTGTCTGCACAAAAGCAAACATTTACAAGAGAAATAAGGCGGTACTTGGGGGCTATGTTTCGATTATTCTGTTTTTGTGTCCTAAGATGTTGAAACTCATACACATGAAACAAATACACATTCGTGTAAAACTAGGTACGACCCTTCATCTTAAGCAAATTTATGTTCACTTAAACGATTATGTTTTCACAATTATTATGGCGTAGAATAAAATATAGTATGAGATTTTCTCTTGGAAATCTAGATAAATGCAGTTTACGAACGTAATGACACTAGCTTTTAGATCGAATTCCCGTTCTCCTCCACAAGCGTGAACGCTCGGCGGTACATGAAAATATTTGATATTTCAATTCTACTGGTAGGGAATCGAAAAAAAATAAAAAAAAAATATGTGAAAAAAATATCTTTGAAGTGCCAATAATTGTCATCTGGGTGGAGAGAAAAGGTAGCCCAGACGGAGGAGATTAGGACATTACCTTGAACGAGAAAGCCTAGGTGCCATTATGTTAAACCACTAGTTCGTTCATTTCATTTAGATGTAGATGTGAGAGAACTCGATTCGCGAGAGTTGTTGAAGGCACACGGCTCTGCCCTCGCCGCCCATCGCCACGATGAGCGTTCCGCCGATGGCGCCGAGCGACGACATCGGAATACGTCGGCGACCGCTTTTTCTCCGAGATGAAACTTGAACGGCGCAATCAATAGCTCGCCTGGAAGCAATTTCTCTTCCTTAACGCGTTATGGTCGAGCGGACGCTATTAAAATTCGGAGAGCTTGCGCTCGTGGGTGGAATGTGTGAGGTTCGCCGTGTGCGGTCGCTGCAGCGGGGAGGGGGCGATATTCCGCTCCTACGGCGTCTCCGAGACTTCACTTCAAACTCACTGACGGATGTGGGAATTATCTCGATAATCGGAAGGTTATTTTGCAGAAATCCAAGTTAATTGGAAGATGTTCTACTAAAAGGTTAGACAGAAAACGTCTTAATATAACGCAGGGAAATATTTGCATATATGTATTGTTTTATTACTTTTACTTCCTCCGACGGGGGAAATTGTTTGCCAGAAATTAACGTTTTGGTGGTTCTTGATGCTGAATTCATACTTGTTCAAAACATTTTGTATTGTCTTGAGATGTCGATGTATCCTGATATTGTATGTTAAGGAGAGAAATGAGATCTTTCAATAAAGTAAGTATTCACTCAGATTTGTTTGCCATATTTACCTGTTAAATTGATTTAGCATGTTTTAGTTTGTAATATCTTTAACAACAATAATAAATTTTGCTTTTCCTTAACAGTACATTTATTTCGCACAGGAAAATTCACATGCCGTTGAATTCTGCAATATGTGAAACAAAATGTTACAATATTTTAATAATCATTAACGCCGAATATATAACACTTATTCGCACCTTAGTTATGAGTCATTTATTGTCTGATGGTAGTTTCAAAATGTATTATGAGTTCATTACCATCGCACTGGAGAAATTGATGAGAGTGAGGGGAACCTGCCTCATCGAAAGTATTTGCTAATTAGGCAGGCGCCTTCTTCTTATATTTCCTAACTCATTAATCACGAAAAATTGAAGATGGTTTCTCAAAAAGTCTATCGCATTTATCATGCTTTTTCAGGAAGTTTAATTTTGTGAAAGAACTAATCTCATTAAAGAAAATGTGTTCATGCCCTTAAGGATAAAAAGGTGATGTTATATTAACACGAGGAAACTTTACACCTCGGTAGTAAAATAAATATCAAAAACATACTCGTAATAGTTTTTGGGATGTTGACAGTCTTATGGTTGCTAATTCGCATATATTGTAACTTACCAAAACTTGCCAAGTAGTACTGATTTATACGCTAGCTATTCATACGGCATCGTATTTAAGCTCGAGAATATTTGTTGAAAGGTCAGAAGATAATGGACGAGAATCATTCTGTAAAGTTCTCATCAGCTACAAACGGTGCCTTTGAAATTGGAACATCAGCGTTGCTAAACGGAAGGAGAAGACGATCTCGGCTACACAGCATCCGATCGTTCTTTTAACACACTTTCCTAACCCAATAATTTAGCGGAAGCGATCTAAAACTGCAACTGTTCTCATAGTTCACTAGCATTCCCGTCTATTTACGATAGCAGTATCACTGCTTATAATAATATGCAGAATTCCGTATGATAACTAACGAAGAATTCTGAGGCCGTTTTAAGGGCCCTGCGGCCCTTAGGGAGACTTCCCTCGCCCGCCCTCGCCCGCCCTCGCCCGCCCTCGCCCGCCCTCGCCCGCCCTCGCCCGCCCTCGCCCGCCCTCGCCCGCCCTCGCCCGCCCACGCCCGCCCTCGCCCGCCCTCACACGCGTGTGCAACCACAACGGCAGAGGTAGCAGCGGCCGAGGCGCTGTCCTGCACCAGTAGTATTTGGAGTAATTAGACTCTCACGTGGTGATTCACCCTTCGATTTGACTCCTCACATGCGTGCCCTATGCCGTATTCGAATCCGGAACATCAGCGCCCGATTAGATCGTGTGTCACGCACGCTTTTTATTTCTCATCGACCTGGCCGCCCTGGGTTCAGCGCCTGAAGCAAGTGCGTCCCCGGGGGCAATGGGGCGGAAGTGGGCTTAAGGAACGCACTGGCCAGCCGCGCCCTTTGCGGTGGGCGGAGTCCCCGCTGCAGCAGTGGTGTGCGCCTTGCCGTCGCGCCGCGATTCCTATTGGCCGAACCCCGAGCCCCTTCCGTCCGCGCCCGACCTCACGCGCACGCAAACCCAAGGAAGTGGGAGGGGCGCACGTCTCTCGCGACAGTGACAGTTACGCTTCCGTTATGATATGGGAAAGCGGTTATGGGACTCAGATGCACTCTGAAAGCGTCAGTAGAAACGCAAGGCATTTCGCCCTGAGGAAGGCCGCAGTACGACTGCCGAAACGTTGGCAGTTATGCCGTCTCCCAGTCGGGCAAGTTTCGTCCATAGTTAACCTTTGAAATGTACGGCTCATATCTCTCTCGTGATTCGAATTCATAACACTAGCCTTAAGACACCACTTCTGCGCCATGTAGGCAGTTCGTGCGTGATTGTACAGAGCTAAATGGGCCTAACGTGTTACAGAGGGACAGGCTCATCAGCTAATTGCTGGCGGTGCCGAGAGTGGAATGAGCCCTGCGCCATTGGCCGCCGCGCGCCCCCATTGGCCGGGGCCTGAATGGGCCCTGCGCGCCGCCCGCGCATGCAAAGCCGCCCGGGGCCACTGGCGTCTCTCCTGGCGCGCCGCCCGCGGGCGCGCCGCCTCGCCCGCGCGCGCGCGCCGGCCACCGCCCGCGGGGCGACGACGCCGGGCGGGCGGCGCGGGGCGCGGGGCGGGGGGCGGGGCGGAGCCTCGGCGGGGGGAGCGTGCCCCGGGGCGGCAGCGGCGTGGCGGCAGGCGAGCGCTCGCCCGCCGGAGACAGTCTGCCGACGCCCGTCGCCCCGCGCACAGCGCCGCCGCCGCCGCCGCCGCTCCGCGCCACGCCGCGCCACGCCGCGCCCCGAGCACGTGCACGTGCGCCTCCGCCATCGACGCCCCCGCACGCGCCCCGGATGCCGCCTCGCCCGCCCACGCCGCCGCGGACGCCGCCGCCGCCGCCGCCGCCGCCGAAGCGCTAGCGCACGCAGACATTTTCTCCGCAGTTTACGTAAGTGCAGTGTAGTGCGAGTGCGCGCGGGCCCTCCCTCCGCAGCGCCGCGGCGCGACGGGCGCGACGGGCGAGGCGGACCGTGTGGAGGAGGACGCGGGTGCGAGTTTCGTGAAAGTTGGCGGCGAGCCACGCGGGTTGTTTGTCCGAGTGGAGCGGCGCGGGAATTTGACTCGTCTTCTGTTTTGCTCGCGGCCGGCGTTTGGCTTGCGCCATCGCGCTCGACTCATTGGTCGGGCGTCGCTCGTTTATGGTCGCTGCCAGGTGACGCTCGGTGCGAAGTTCCCGATTCTTCACGGTGACTCTTTCAGTGACAGACGATATTTTGCCCTTTACAATTCATCACGTGGTATGTGTCGTTTGGCTCATATTTTGTCATGTCTGTAGTTTATGTGTCAGAAAATTAACGTGACAGTGTTATTGTCGAACTGTTCTATTATTAAAGTTCGCCGTAACTCATTTGTGTTGGGTGTTTCTACTTTCCTACTTGATTTATTTACCTACTTAAAATGCAGATTTATGGAGTGGTTAAATGTTTCACCATGCTTGAATGAATTCAACTTACTTGCGATGTGAGGTGGTGCAGATGTCATGTTGACAGGCTGTCGAAGACAGGTTACTTCCAAGTGTTTCTGCAAGTTGTAAGGTTGTGTTGCTGCGCTAGACTTTATTGGACGCTGCTATTGGGGCTAACGGTTGACGATGATTGTGTGTGTATTCACGAGTAATTATAACGTTGAGTTTTCGTCATATTTTCAACAAGATGATTAACATAAGGAAAAGTATCTCACTCAGATGACGATTTCGTTTCATAATTGACATATTTTTCGTATGTGAGATATACTCCCTCAGATTTAAACATTTCATTTCTGAATTCTCCATTGCATCATTACCATAATGCATTAATGCGTTTAATGTTGTTGCTGAACAATTCGGTGCTGTTTTGTTTTTTGCGAAAGATACCTTTGCTTTGCAGGTGATGAGATATGAAAAACAAAAAAGGAAATTCAAATTGTAATTGAACCGGAAGATAGTCAACAAAAATGAAAATGCAATAAAATTTTGAATAAGATACCATTTGCTACGAATTCCTCTTAGTCTCATTCAAAAGACGTTTGCTAAAACTTTTGCTGCTATCAGTGTAAATCATAGTAATTGATAATCCATGGCAAATTCTGTTGTAATTAAGAATCTGGGGATTAACGATATGACTTGTAGAAAATTTTGTAACTAAATGTGATTTATTGTTTTAGTAATACGAACGTATTGTGCATAACGCTTCAACAGTATTTTGCAGACTCTTTACAAGTTATTTATTTGTAATCTTTGTAAATATTCTAATGTTTTGCGCACTTCGCAATTATGGTAAACATTAAGCGACATTTCATATACGTAAGAAAAAAGGACCACATAGAAATACAATTGCGCTCTTTAATTTTTTTAATGCATTGTTGAAAATACCAAATTTACTCACAATTTAATTTTAATAATATTGCAATTAAGTTCAAATTCTATCATATTCTGTTAGGTAACTGCAAAGTGGACTTAAAATATTTGGTGACGTTTTTCCGTTAGGCAGAATCGAAAGGTTCTGACAAGTTCGACGAAAAAAACATGTTCAAAATGGGCAGGAAGTGTGCGAATAATTAGTATAGAACGACCGTTTTGTTTAATTCATTTTCATAAATAAATAAAGCTCATTAAATCGGAATAGTGTGCACACTAACGGGACTCTTATCGCTATGTTTCTAGTGCTGACACGTCAATTCCTCGAAGAAGAGGCAAGCTATCTAGGGAAATTTGTCAGTTTACTGTCAAGTACATGCAATTTGAAACAAGTGTTATGAAATACATTATCATTAATTTTCTTTTCGTTATATCTATCAGGTATACGATTAATGGCCGAACGACAGGTTTATTGACGCTAGACAAACGGTAAAAATTTCCTAACGTGCAGTTGCCACAAACATTTCTGTAAACGTTTCACAAATGATGCCCCGCCTACGAAAGTAATGAGAGCTGAGCTGGTAAATTCGCTGTTTTGAATCGATACACACCTCGGTCTGAGTACAAAGCGATAGAAATATTCACCAAATTGTCTGCAGAACGCTGTGTTTTTCAATTTACTTTCTTTTGCATCCCTTTTTCACAGTTTTAAAATTCTATTAAAAGAAGCGTTCAAAATTTTCAGCACAGTACTGAGAACGACGTGTGTGTTGATGATTACTTGCGCAATTGACTAATAAAAGCAAATGCAAATGCGGTAATTGATTTGCGATATTTTTGTGGCAAATACAGCAATAATCGTAGAATAATGGTGTATACCTAAAACAGAAATGTTGCTTGAAGTGTCAGATGTATTGCAACTCGCTGAAATTCAAATCTAGCAAGGTAGTGTGTGGAAAAGGAGCTTCAAACGAAGCCAAGAGCCCCCTTTTTTAAAAAAATGAGCAGGTTTAAAAAATGCTTTTAAATCATAGTAAACGCTTCGCAATTATATATTATTCGTTGATTTTTTTTCAGAATTTTAATAATTAACATAATGTGTTAAAATTCTTTATTTATAAAAATTAATTTTAATTAAAATTAAAATTAATTAATTAAACAATTGCGAAAAATTTTAAACTTTCATTCGCAAATGCAGTTGTATTAGTCAAATGATTTGTAAACAATATCATTTAGATAATTAAGTTACAAATGCAATCTATAAATTAAAAAGTTATGACATATACAGATTTAAATTAAAAAATATTTTCTTCATTTTTTAAATGGCGACCTTCAATATTTTCTAAACCGTTCTTGCGTGTGTGGGCGTAAATAGAAATTGTACACCGATGTAGATTTTGGTACTTCAGATCAGTAATTTTGATGTAAACGCCCCTAAAATAGATGTATCGAAATGAATATCAATTTTGTTATGAACTAAAACAAAACTTGTTGGTTCTTGTATGGTACCCGAATGCATTGACCTTTTCTCCAAGAGAAGACGTTCAAAATTCGAGGGAAATATGATTAGATCAGTTGATGAGGAAACAAGACAATGGGAATAAATGCTAAGAATGTTCACGGAAAATATTTTTTTGCTCTTTTCTTGTTTTAGATTCCCTGACTTGAATATTTCAGTGTGAAAATAATAATAGATTGCCTAAACATGTATGAATTATGTAAATTGATCCTTTTTGCAACTGGAACATCAAACGCACCTCGAAGTTCCTCATAACATAAAGTCGTTCGCGGTGTAGTGAGGAGAGGGACAGCGTAGCTACACTTTACGCTATAGTAATGGCGTTACGATATCCCCACGCCCAGCATTAGGATATGGGATTCACAAGGATAACAAAATAGCACACGCGACCAACAATTCCTGTGACATCACGCACTTAAATACAATTCACCTCATTCATCATTTGCAATGACCCCCTTACCCGATGCATCACAGCATTCGAGGCATGCGATTCAGTTGTTCTGTGATCTGTGCGGTATGTCGAAGTTTTCTCTTCGTTGTGGCTGAAGTTCCCACGTGACCAAGATCTGTCACCCAAGCACGTGCTTTGTGGGAATGACGATCTTTGGTCCATCGCGTCTTCCCTCTGGCCGTCCCGGTGTAGCCGTGAGCGGCGCGGCGCGGCGGCATAAAAATTCCCCGGGAGCCGCCTCGTCGGTGGCCCGAGGCGTCGCCGCCCCGCCCCGCGCCGCCCCGCGCCGCCCCGCCCCGCTCCGGGCGAAGGCGCCTCCGGTTCGCTGACCCGTCCGCCCGCCCGCCGCCCGCAGGCCGCGCGCGTGTTTATGAGGCGGCCGTATACAAATCCAGGAGCCTCCGCCGCCGCTTGGCCGCCCAGCGCCCGCTCCCACGCGCCGCGCCGCGCCGCGACGCGCTACGCTGCTCTTGTCAGCGGGATCTTCGTTGCCATGGCCTCTGCCCGTCACTGCCTGCGGCCTGTGCCTCGCACCTGCCCCCCAATGCCCCTGCGCTTTCTGATTGACGCGCCCCGCCCACCGCCCAATGCCTCGCGCCCGCCGCCCAACTCTCCCGCCTACTCCCATCGCCCAACGCCCTCCGCCAAATACTGCCCGCTCGCCTCCTCTGCTCACGGTGAATTTCGCACCTCTTTAGTACAGTTAATTGCGTCGCTCGATGTATAATGTAGTAGTAGTCGAATCTCGATATGTTGAATCTAAGGAGCAACGTCGAAGGATTTAGGTGTGGTATATTTCGTCTCCGTGACGAGGCTTTTCGAACGTGTGTAGGGTTAACGAAAGAACCTATTGCCCATATTACAGAAATGAATGAAATTGATAACATCTTAATTTAATTTTTGATTTTTAGGTCCGAAACCTTATGATTGTCTTTTAAAAAATGTAATCCCATGTGCATATTTATTTACCGGCAATCAATATTTTCTTTTAATGTTAGCATGGAACGTAACATTGAGTACAATTCCCAGAGGGAAGATTTGCTTTTGATCATTTCACAAAATATGGTATACACTTTTCTCGTTGTGAATCTTGGCCTTTCTGGCGTTACCCCACGTTTTTAATTTTTCATAACTCTTTTCATAAGCGTTTCTGGCGATGTTACAACATATTCAGCCATTTCTTCAATATCCGAAGGAACATCAGCGCTATCGACTTCTCAGTTTCCTGTGAATTTCTCAGAAAAGTCAACAACTAGGTTCAAAGTTATTAGGAACTCGTCACGAGAACTTGAACACCTTTTTAAAAACGATTATTGTTTTAAGCAGACACCAAATCAATAAAAGAAAGTAAAGTCATTACTGTAGAAACAAACACATTGTGTGCTTGATCGTCGATTAATATAACATGAAAATGAAACATGAAAATAATGAAACTCTTATCGCTTTTTCATATCGAAGTTGCCCGTACCAACCTTGTTTGTTTAATAACTATTACATACTGTTAATTTGAAATAACCTGTTCTCAACGCTATTTTGAGTCCCCGTAAAATTTGTCACCCTGCATCTCCCCGCAGCCAACCTAATTACAAATCCTGACCTGGCCTGGCGTTCTACAAGGCGGGCCGACCTGCCAGATAACGCGCTGTGTCGAACTCGTCTTGGGAGGCCTCTCTAGCGCTGTGGCCGGCCGGTCCGCCGACAGGCGTTTGTTAAACAACAGAACGCGCGTTGAAAGTCGCGCGGCACCGCCCGCGTTGCTCTGCCTCCCCCCCTCCCCCCCCCCGGCGACGGCGGCCGGTGGGGCGCAATGATTAGCTTGTTGCGATGCGTCTCCCGAGGAGGACGCGTCCTGTCGATGGAGGAGCTCCCCTAATAGCTTCCCAGGCGCCTTGGAGAGCGAGATAACCGTTATGCGGCGATGGAGGCGAGGCGAGTCGGCAGGGGGCAATAAGCGAGGGGCCCGGAGCCCGGGGGGCAGTGACGCTCCGAAGGGAATCAATATTTGAGGCTGTTTGAAGAGCGGAGGAGTGATTTCGGCTCGGCTCGGAGGGCGGAGGGTGCGGAGCAGAAGGGGTGAGCGGGGGTGGGGGCTGGGAGGGGTTTGCGAGCGGATGATCGCATCTCGATGTTTCGTTGTTGGGCTGTTCCAAGGATTGCGGGTCACTGGAGGAGTGGCTTGATGTGCTCGCTGATGCTCGTGTTATTGCCATGTAGTATATTTGAGATAGATCTACAATTTCAAATTCTACATTGACTTTTCTAAATCGATACACCACTTAATGGGTTTGGTACTTTTAATTCTTTAATAATTTTAGACTTATAAATTTGTTACTTGAATATCTATTTGCATACATTTATTATCATGCTTTTGAAATTTAAAACAAAACAGTAGTTCTTTTTATCTTAGACAAAAAGATTGTAGTTTTTTTAATGAAATGTATTTTACCCAACGTTATATTAATAGGATTCTTCGTTTTTGCTTTTATGTGTGTGTGTGTGTGTGTGTGTGTGTGTGTTTGTGAACCTGCTTTCAGTTCACACATTTACTCCACTATTTACTTGTGTTGAAATTGCTATTAATAAAATCAATTGCATCATGTTTTCGAGCTTTCGAAGACCTTTTGATGACATTCAGAGTTTGGTCTGATTTTTCAAACTTATTTCGTTCTCATATATTTAGACGAATGCTACGTTATTGGAGAAACCTGCCATATATCTCAAAAAAAGTTTGATTGATTACTTCAACTACACTGTACATTAGTTCTAGAAGTTTTAAAATGAACTACAAGCTTTAGGTACCATCTACTTATTTTATTTAAGATGTGTACATTATCTTTATTTCAGTCTCAAGCTCATGTTGACATGTTCGGCTAGAGAAGAAGTTGAGATGTGTCGTAGGTGAATAATATTGCTCTAGATACGTTCCATTCGCTCGTAGCAGGAGGCGACTTTTTCATATCGAGTGTAATTATTTAATAATCAACAGTCGACATATCTATCAACGAATCAGGATCGGGTTACCGAAGCTCGCAGACTAGCGCTAGTGGCTTCCTGGTGTAATTCATCATCGTTTAGCAGGGGACGTATAATTTCTGGGCGGTTGCCCTGGGCGGCGTCGGGGTTTCCAGTAGAGAAGTACGAGGTGCGCCCCCTCACTGCTCCCGCACCACCACCACGACCACCACCACGACCACCACCACGACCACTACCACCACCACCACGACCACCACCACGACCCCCACCACGACCACCACCACGACCCCCACCACGACCACCACCACCACCACCACCACCACTACCACCACCACGACCACCACCACCACGACCACCACCACCACCACGACGACCACCACCACAACCACCACCACCACAACCACAACCACCACCACAACCACCACCACGACCACAACCACCACAACCACCACCTCCACCACCACCACCACCTCCACTTCCACCTCCACCGCCACCGCCACAGCCACCACCACCACCGCTGCTACTCTCACTACTGCCAGAACTACAATTACCACACTCGTAACTGCTGACACCCTACCACCGCCTCCGCCTCCGCGACCGCTGTCCATGCTACCAACACGAAACCAGCGTCACAACTGACTGGAAAACTAATATCACCACCACTATTATAATAACCGACATTATCACCACCACTTTGGTCACTACCAAACCTACTGACTCAAAACGAGAGACTGCAATGGCCGTAACTTCAAGCAAGAAGCAAATGAATGTGCTGTAGCTGATGTACAGGTGCGGCAGCATAACTTCCTTTTTTAAAATGCGCGCCCTTTTTTAAAATGCAGGCCTCAACGGCAAAGGCACGCTCCTCACTATTCCAACGCATGATGGCGACTGAACCGTGTCGGGACAAAACTTTACAGTACCCCCTCTTGACATCCCCCTCTTGACGCTCCGCTATGACATCAACTAACTGAATGGCGCGCATTTTAAAAAAGGAAGTTATGCTGCCGCACCCTGTAGAATGCTGCTGCTGTTTATGTGACTATGAAATAATGACTTCCGTATCACATTAATACACACACATGTATATATCTTCTTCTCCTTCTTCTTCTTCTCCTTCTTCTTCTTCTCCTTCTTCTTCTTCTCCTTCTTCTCCTTCTTCTTCTTCTTCTTCTTCTTCTTGTTCTTCTTGTTCCTGCCTCTGCTTTTGTGGTGCTTGAACAGCCAGTTATTATTGATTATTACTGGGTCATCTAGTGATTCCCGTCTCTCCTTACTTGTGATTGTGTGATTACAGATCTGTTGCCATAATGCCATATCGCCACCATGACCCTTGTAGCAAAAGTTGGTACTTCTACAAGAGATCAACGTTTTAAAATTTTGCCTCGACGCGTCATTTTTCATTTTCTTTACAACTTCCTGTCATACGTTCGGCTTTTTTTCATCTTTTTGAAAAAATATCTCTCAATTCTGATTTAACTTACTCGTTAATATCTTGTTTCTATTATTTTCTCCCGATTTCTTACCGGTTTTTACTCTTTTATTGTATATCATTTTATGACTACGAGTATAACTGCATAACTCTTCTTAATATTACAATACTCTTTCTTCTACTTCTGTCTTGTGCAGACTTCAGAGCTGGATCACCCACTTTTCATGTTCTTGTCATTTTATCTGAAGTATAATACGCAAGTCAGGTTCTTCAGCAATTAGATTTACTGCATGCAGGAGTCCTCTGAATACCTGTCGCGGCCCAGGGTAGTTATTATTTTCCATTAACATCCCATTCAATCCAGAAGGTTTGCATATTTAGGAAGAATATTAAGCAATATAATTCAAAACTATCATTTATTTATTTATTTATTTATTTATTTATTTATTTATTTATTTATTTATTTATTTATTTATTTATTTATTTATTTATTTATTTATTTATTTATTTATTTATTTATTTATTTATTTATTTATTTATTTATTTATTTATTTATTTATTTATTTATTTATTTATTTATTTATTTATTCCAAGATCAGCAGCTGGTGCTTCATAAGTTATATTACACTTAACAATACATGGGAGTATGATAAAATAAATTTTCTTTCTGTATAAGAAAACCTCATGATACACCTCCTTGATAATGCGGTAAACTTTAAAAGAAGTTATAATTCTGTGATATTAGCAAATTATGTCGACATTTTTTTTCTTTTTCTATTAGTTAAGGTGACCGAAATTTGTCTTTGGGGAATTTGGTCTTAATTTTGGTTGTGTTGATGGTGGTTTATAATGACTAACCAGGTATTTTGTTAGAGAAATCTTATGCTATTTTTTAATGTAGATTTGCAAATAGGGAATATTTTATCCAAAATGAAAATGACTTCCGAACTTTCACAAAATGTATCTTGCACAACCGCCCAAATCAACTTGTATTCAGGTTTTCCTAATTTCCTTTGTTCTTTCTCGTCATATTCGTTCATTTGTTCAGGCAAAATAAACATTGCGTTCGGATAAGATACGAACGGGCACAGCGTTTCGCCGAAGCCTGTGTGTTTTCATTTACCTGCGTTTGGTCTAAGGTGCCAGAAGTCTGTTTACTGTTGGTAAATGTTAGTTGAAGAGCCTTTTACTGCAGTGTCTGGTTGGAGCCATTCGTCTCTGTGTACATGTTAGCATTACTGTCCATCGCAACACTTACGGATCGTCGGTGTCTTAAGTGTTGACATGTCTACGAAACCCGGCATCCGTTTTCACAGTTCAGCATTTCAATTATGCACGAAATGTGTACATGGCAACTAGAATTTATCCTTCAGGATTCTCTCTTATTGGATAAGTGGAAATACAAACGCTGAACGGTGAAGCCTACTGAAGTCGCCGATCAGCCATTTCAATAATGATGAAATGCAGCCTTTGAACGTAAACATCTTATTTTTTCGAAATAATGTAAAAGTTGAATTGAATGGACAGAGAATCTTCACATTTTTAACCACAAACCGATCACTTTGCGTTAAATATTTTTTATCAAACAGATATTTAATGTAAAATTTGCGAGATTCCTTTTTTCTTTCTTTACTTTACTGTTACAAATCGCATCCGACCTTACCCGTACGAATTTAAAAGAGTAGGCGTTAAATGTGACCAATAATCTACCGTAACCCAAGATTCGTTGATTTACAATTCTACGTGAAGTGGAAATAACCAGCAATAAAGGAAATCCATGTACATCCTGAGACATTTTGCTAGTCTCATTTATTATCTTGCTAGAAGTCTCTTATACAGTTAATACGAAGGGGTTGTCTCTAAATAAGCCTACCTTCTAAAGTAAAACTAACGTACTTGTCACAGTGATTATTACATTTTGATTTTGAATAAATATTCTACTGCTAGAACAACAAATGACCCTACTACAAAAATACGTTTTCTTTACTACGTGGCGAGTGATGATGGATTTAAACTTTATTTTAGTTTCATATGAACTTTATGCCGTTTAGGACTATTTAGAGCCCACCCCTTCATATAATATGAATAATAACGTTAATTTGTCCCTCAAACGTTTCAAAATTGACTGCAAAAGAATGGAATAAAGCAGCTACAGAAATTGTTTAGGGAGTACTTGTTTTCATTTTTGTAATATATCGAAAATATTATTTTACTATGTGGTAAAATTAAAGGGAGTATAATTACACAAAAAATGCTGTATATAGTCGACATTTTTCGCTTCTTTGGCATAATACACTTTCTAACTAGGGATGTTCGTTTACCAATATTTTTCGAGTTTCAGTGAGCTTGAAAATTTTGTATGAACTCAAATTAGCGTAGAACTCTACCGAGAATTCCACATTCAAATGAAATCCGAACCATTAAAACCCTGAGACTTATTGTACGAACTAGTTTTTTTTTAATTTCAAATTCGTGGACAACAAACCCTCACATACACGTTTTCTGGGTCCAGGGGTTTGCTGTATTCCGTACGAAAACAAATAAGCCACGAAACCTACCGAGAATTCGGTATTCAAATCAAAACCAAACCATTTAAATCACTCTTATTGTACCGTCTAGTTTTATAAGCCAAATATGTGAACAACAAATCCCCACACTAACCCTTTCAAGGGACGTTGCATTAATCCGCGTTGCGGCGGCCTTCCATTGTGCGAACGCCGGAAGACCAGCCGAATAATAGCGACCGAGGACCGCGGTGGCGGAGCTGGGCGCGGGCGGGCGCAAGGGTCCTCGGGGGCAGGTCGGCCCGGGGCGAGGGCGAAGGCGGAGGGCGAGGGGCGGGGCGGCGCCGGCGCCCACGGCCGCGGCAGGGCATCGATCCGGGCCCTGCGCGACGCCTCGAGGGCCTTCGCCCCCGGCCCCGCCCCCCGCCCCGCCCACGCCCACGCGGGCGCCGCTTCTTGGAGCAGGAGCTCCAGAGGGGGGGAGAGATTTCGGTGTTGGCGCCATCCATAGCTGAACCGCCTCCAAAGTGTGCAGACGCCAAAATTTTGATGGGCACATTTCCATCGGCAGCCTTCTGGACGGCTGCGGTAGAATCTGATAATATTCAAACACGATTGCGTCTTCCGCATATGGCACCAGTTGCCCGACATTAGATCCTGGGGAACCTTGGAAAAAGGAACTTTTCCCCTTCGGCTGATCAGGCAACACACATCATCAGGTCGTCTTCTATACAATTTATCTACAGTTGCGATTCCGGCCGGAAAGGTCCAACGGAATGAACTCTGTTATTGTTTTGAGTCAATACAACTGATTTTTTTGGGTAAATAATAAAATAAGATGTCAGTGTGCTATGTAGGGCTTCGACTTAAACGGTATGAGGACTGGCAATAAGTTTTCTTATCTCGTACGGCGTGGAAGAGCCCTGTGGGGCGAGCTCCGAATGTTGGCGCTCGGCAAAGAGCAAACACGTCCACCACGGCCGGCGGCCCCCGCACCCGCATCCGTTGCGTTCATCCGGTGTTTCGGAAGGAGTCAAGAGGTAGTTGAGTTTCCATTCATGTAGCGCATATAGATGTTCTCGCTCCAGTCCAGAGAAAACTCGAACATAGGTGAACATGGCAGAATCTTCGGAATTGTGTACGTAAGATGATGCTCGTTCTTGGTTTGAAGTTTGGTTTTCACAGACTTTTAGGTGGTGGTTTTGAAAGTTGGCAGTGCTCTAAAAGGGCATGGAAATGTTTCTTAAAAGTAGACAGTAGTGGGTCAATTGTAATTGAGCAATATACTACGAAGCAGAGCACAGTAAACGTAGAAATAAATCCTTACTCTAAGGAGGGAAACGGAGCGCGATGCAACCGGGCTTTAGGTAATTTGGCTTCGAAAGAGCCAGCCGCGGGATGCAGTCGGGCCGCCCGCCTGTGCCCGGCTGCTGGCAGGCGCGTCTGGCTCTGCGCTCCAATCCCACTGCGCCACCTTCACTGCTCTTCGTCGCTTTGTTTCTTCCTATCCAACGCACTGACTGCTTACATTGCTCGGAAGAGTTGGATGATAACGTGTGGAGTTTAAAATAGACTGAATTAAAGTTGTTGAATGCTCCAAGTACAGGAACTCAGGAAATTGTTGGCATGTTTACGAATATTTGATGAATTCACGGATTAAAAGGGAATGTGATACGAAGTCACAATACGTACGTTGAATATTTCAAAATAATAAATCGTAATTTAGTGCGTATATAATGAAAACAAAGTTCCAGAGTCTTCTTCACAATTTTAATTAAGGTAAAAATTCAGTATTTATGAAAGAAGTTTTTTATACATTTTTGCAACTACATCACATATTATAAAAAATTAAAGCTACTTTGACGTCAAAGAAATTCTATCTCTGGGGTTAAAAATGAATTTTGTGTGTCCAACTTTCAAGTTATCACGCACATGCTTTGGAATTGAGCCTTTGTTGATTTTGTCGTGACAATAATTTTCTGTATACCAAGTCGATGCGTGCTTAGTTGGAAGAAGAAAAGGACGAATGAACTAGTTATGTGTTACATGTTCTTAATGTCTTACAACTATGCTAGATAAGCGCGTTGATTATGTTTGACAGGGACCGGGAATATTAATAACTTACGTGGTTCGTGATTCCAAACACAGGAGGAAAAACCACAATTTTGTGAACGAATTACATTTTTTGTCCCACGATGCATTATAGCTATTACAACCTCTTTTGCTTTCCGAGAATTTATTCCTCTAAGCTCATATCTACCCCCTGTCTTCTACCTACTCATGCGAAAGGCAAAAAAATAAAATATGTTGGACGTGAAATCTTGTTACCGTAAGGAGCTCATTCGTACCTTGAGAGTGGTGTTAAATGAGCTGAGGCGAGTCCACAGAAGGCAGCAATGAAATTCCCTTGCTGTGCGGAGACGCAGGCCTCGTTAACGACGAAGTAGCTTCGGATCGCGGGGAATTTCAATCGCGGCCTGCCCCGGGAGTCCGCGCGAGAAGTTCGTCAAACGGCCACCGCGTCGCATGTGACACCGGAGCACTTCATTACCTGCCGGCGACCTCTTTTGTCGCTGTCTCGGCGAAAGGCCAGGCGGCCGACGGTTTTTATTGAGAAAGCAATTGCAGGGCGTTCTTTCGACGGCATCCTGCCCTAGTGCAACTTGCTGATAGAAATGTCTCATTTAGAATCAATACACCGACGTCGGTATCAAACCTATTTCGGAATGCAGATATATTCTGATGACACTTGCAAGTGAAAAAAATCGAAATACTGAATTTCAACCCCAAGAAAGTTTTATTTGTTTATTTATTTATTGGACATGAAAAACTGCTAACTGACGTACTACATTCGTTTGCATTATGAAAACAGGTAGCAACACGCGTTTTTGACAAGAGTTGATAAGAAAATATTATGCAATAAAACTATTCGCAAAGGCAAAAAGCAACAGATTTCGACTGTTATCCTATCGTGCACTTCGTGAGGGAATTGAATTACTCCTGTGAGTATGGGGAGAACGATTATTGAAATAAGCATTCCCCACTGAACGATAGAAGACGTGCACAAAGAGCGAAGCCTCATTTACGTCCAGAAACAATACCAGGGGCCATCTGTTCGAAGGATCAGAAAACCCCAATAGAGATGGCCTCACAATACGTTGCCCGAAATGTCGGCAGGAGCTGAGCCCGCCTCCAGACAGCGAGCGAGGCGCCCTGCAGCCGGCGAGTGTGGTCTCGCGCTGGCACACCCGCGCCGGCCTGCACGATCGCATTTTTATGGAATGCCTAAGAGGGGGTCGCGGGGGCGCCTTGCGCAAGCGACGCGACGCGCGGGCGCAGGCGGATGTCGGGGGGCGCGTATTGCGTGGCGCTTGCTGGTCCTTGTTAGCGCGAATGCAGACAGGAGCCGCTGCTCGTAAACGGAGATTGGCGAGTGTAAAAGCCGCGCCGGCGGTGGCCGGTGGCCGGTGGCAGCCACCGGCTGAGGGCGGGAGAAGCGCAAATAGGAGGCAAAATTGATTTTTTTTTCTTTTCGAAAAGGTTTGTCCCTTATGGGGAAGAAGGACCGGAAACATTAAAATTCTTGGCTTTAATTTGTGGCACTTCTTGGCACGTCCTGCCTTTCATTTCAATACATTAAAGTGCATGAAGGAGTATGTGGGAAGGAAGGATTGGTAGAATGTGGGTAGGTCCGAGACATCCGGGCTAAAAAAAGGCCATTATTCAAAATATTTATAGATGACTATTCAAAATTTTTATATAGCCTAGTATTGCAGGAGTATTCAACTTATTGTGCCTAGTGAATAATGCAAATTCCTTTGTTATAGCCCCGATAAAAGCCGAAACGTTGACACTTGAAATGTCGTCTTCGTATTGGCCGAAACTAAAGAAAAGTCCTTACTATTAATAAATTGGACAAGAAATCAAATTTGTTAAAATTTTTTATATCATTCGATTTAGGGATCCATATTTGTTAGTAACTGTTGATTTTACAAAATTACATTTTTATCACCTAATTTCTTATATTTTCAAACTACTATATATTAGCCAAAACATAGTTATTTCATAGTAAATTGTTTTACGTAAAACCTGTTCAGAACAATATTAACTATTCATGCTTCTTGATTTACGACCCGAACATACACAGTGATAGTGGTACGAGGAATCTATGGGGAAGTGAACAGCGGGAAAATGAGAGAACCACCACAGATTGCTCTTGGATGAACCGGGTTGTGAAGCCGGTATCCAGAGATGGAAAACAAGGGTCCTCTTGTCGCTCCCACGAGTGTTGTTGAAGCCCAAACGTTCAGTGAAAATAGTTGCTCAGTTTACTACAGTAGTGGTTTTGAGGACAGCGCAGCAATGACGCAGGGGCACGGTAAGCGCCCTCGGAAACAACGAACACCGACGACAAATATAGACACTTTCAGTCGGTGCGTGCATTCGGCCAATGGTTACAGCGATAGGCGCAAACGCGAGCTTGTGTGCATGCTATACACGAGAAATCAAGTACGCAGTATACACGATTACTAACAGGATCATCAACCGTACAAAGTTTTTTTTCACTCACGCCGCTTCGGGCTTATATTTATGTTTCATCCCAGCTGAAATAATGCAATAAATGTTATATGGATTTCAACTCGTGTAATCGTGAAGATGTAGGAGTTTCTCAGCACGTTACTAGCAGCTTAATTTATTGCCACATTGTGGAAATACTTGCAACTGGAATGTAACATTTACTGCTCGAGTTTCTTATTGCTTGTGAAGTTTTATCGAATAATAAATGCGGTATTCCAAGAATACCATGTACAGCAGTGTACTTGGAAAATTATATCATGGGGTGAATTTGCTTTACAATGGTTTTAAATTGTAGTTTTGACTGTTTAGTCATACTTCTCCAATAAGACTTTTTCAGTGACGAGACAGAAAAATGTATGACCTGTGTTTTCCGCGTAAAGAAGCCACGAACAATTCTCTAGCAGACGCAACAAGAAACGATTGCAAACAACCACCAAGAGGAAACTGGAATGTTCAAGTTGGTTAGACTAACAACAGATTATAAAAGAAGAAATTTGCATCTATATGTGAGATTAAAATTTGAAATATCAGTAATAAAAATACTTCGAGATATATCTCGTCTTGAAAAAAATTAATTTATGTCATTGAAAAACTAGTCATCTATTGCATTAGTCATGCAACTGTAATGATTCAAAATATTGTCTCTAAAATGTCTTTAGTTCGTTGATAATAAGTAAACCGATACAAAATTGTTTGAAAAAGGCTGTACTCGTACATCAACAAACTAGATCTTAGAATCGAAGTAGTTGTCAATTTCCACCTAATACAATTAATTATACATAGTTGCTGAGAATGTAATGTGTACAGCTTTACATTATTACTTTCTCGTCTCAGTACATATTGACGTAGTAAAGGGAAAGTATTGTCAGGGATTAAGAGCAGTGTAGTTATTTAATAAACGTCCATGATGGTGCAGCAAACTAAATACCTATTTGGGTCGTTTTCCGTTGCCTGTGGGCTCACACAGGAACCTACCGGCTTCTGACACGTATTTTCCTGAAGTACGATTGAATGACGTTTAAAATATCGTTATCTACGTGTGTGTATGGATGGTGATAGGGTTGTGTTGCGTGTTGCAGGACCGGCTGACGGGGCACGGCGCCATCGCGTCCCTAGGCTCCGTGTCGGCCGGGGGCGGCGGGGGCGGCGGCTCGTCGCCCTTCGGCGGGGGCGGCGGCCCGCACCACCACCACCACCGCGGCGGCGGCAGCGGCGGTGGCGGCGGCGGGGGCGGGGGCGGCGGCGCGGGCGGCAGCGGGGGCGGCGCGGGCGGCTCCGGCGGCGGGGGCGGGGCGGGCATGCCGCAGCACGCGGTGCCGGCCTCCGACTTCCAGCCGCCGTACTTTCCGCCGCCCTTCCCGCCGCCGCCCCCGGGCCACCACCACCCGCACCACCCGCAGGGGGGCAGCCCCGCGGGCCAGGCCGCGCACGCCGCCCACGCCGTGCACGCGGCCGCGCAGCTCGACTACCTCAACTCGGCGTCGGCGCTGGCGGTGGCCAGCGGGGACCCCTACTCGCAGACGCTCAACTCGCTGCACCAGACGGCGCAGGCCGCCGCCGCCGCGCACCACTACAACCAGCTGACGGCGGCCGCCGTGACGGCGGGCCAGCGCGGCGCCGCCGCCTCCCACGACGTGTTGCGCCGCGTCGAGGCCGACCCCCTGCACGTGGTGAGTCACAACCCCCCTCTCTCTTTTCGCTTCCTACACAATGCAATAGCGGAAGGACGTGCCTACGACTCCTCAATTCTTGCTGTTACCCTCTGTCGCACTACTTTCCCCTATGAAACAAGGATGAATACTCGTTTAACACGATTCTGTCGTCGTGGCGTAAACAGAGTATAGTAAGTAAGCCATTATTATTGAGAAGCCTCATATCCACTTTTTGCGTCTCTTCTGGTTTCATCTCCTCTATCGAAAAATTCAAGAAATCTTCAACAGGACCGATCCTATGCACTCACCTGCAGTCGAGTAAATATTAGATGAGTCGCATCGCTTCAGTTGATTCCTCCCCCCGAATCTTCTCTTCTCTAGAGTAATTCTTCAGAAACTTACCATTCATTTTCCATCGCGTCAGTGCACGTGCTCCCCGCACGTGGGTAATTCTCCCGCATTCACTACAGCGAAGCAACCCCTATTCTTCTCACTAGCGTAGCATCTCTTCTCTACTGCGCCAAGCGCCTAACATGTCACGTGTCCTGTCTGTCAGTGCGGGTACTAAATAGAAGTCGAGACCCTCAAACTCGCTTCGGGTTGTGCATCCTCAGTTGTCATTTCTTCCTCGGCGAAAATTGTGAGTAAATATTTCTACAGCCTGATTCCTTGCTCGTTATGGATATATCATGCCGCCCTAAAACTGAATGAGCCCCTCACTACCTGATTTTTGATCGTATGTCAGTTTCCTCTTAGAAGTACACCCAAAAAACACAAAGTATGCTTATGGTGCTAATACATAAAAGTAGACAAGTCACATCCCTTGACACTAAAATTCAAATGAATTCTTTTCTATTTGTCTAAATTTTCTCCTCTATCATATTTACTTCTCTATAAATATTCAGAAATTCTCCGAAGAAGGGCTGTCTGAAAATTGATTACATTTCCCGACATAAATGTAAATAATTACTTCAAAACGTAGTTCAAGGTAGGATAAGCTAGATCATATTATTATATGCAGAAAGTAGAGCAAATATGACCAAAACTTGCGCAAAAAGAACCTTTACAAATGCATAGAATACTTCCGTTAATGTTTTAAAAGGTTTCGTCGTAGTTTTCTCATCAATTAACTCGTGACGTTAATTTTATTTGTGACTATATTTTATTTTAGATTATTTTGAACACGTACTAGAACAATTTCATTTGTCCGCTAAGATGTAACACAGAAGTAAGGGCTGTCCGACATAGACCTGAAAGCCCCTAAAAGTGATCTGCTTAAGGTTTTTGTCCGTGACATTCTCGCGCCGGCATCCAGCCGCCCGTAGCTCATAGCGAAAAGCTTTCGCAAATCCGCGCGCGGGAGGAAACACTACCAAGGACAAGCGAGTTTATGTTGCGACGTTTCGCGTGACTTGTCTCAGATAACTGTACACAGATAATAGTGGATTCGTAATGCCTGAGCACATTAAGTACTAACGGAAGCTTTTAATTGCCCTCTGAGTCCATAAACGTAATCTAAAATCACCATCGGTTGAAAGTACCTAGGGTGTTAATGGTTCTGAAGTGTTCCAAACTGGTCCAGTTTTTCAGTGTCAAAGGGACCATAATCTGAATTTGATTGTTATCTGATCGAGCGACATTCTGATTCAAACAACGGTTATAAAATATTGTAGAAAAATATAGTTCATGCAGTTACGGCAAATGATAATTCAATTTACTAGTGATAATTTGATGAGCAATTGAAATGAAACTGATAGCATGTAATTACTTCTAAATGTTCTAGTTGTATATTTCTACTCAGTGTTTTGATGATGGCATCAAGTTGCATTCTCATAACGCACAAATGCCACGAAACGGGAACTGCGGGCGGCGGAAGTGGTGGTCAGTGGCGGGGAGTGTTCGACGGAGTGGAGTGCTGGGAGGGGGGGAGGTCAGCGCAGTTGTAGCCGAGGTGTGGAGCGCGAGTATTTCACTGCTGAGAGTTGTGTGGAATGCCGGGCTCAATAATTAAATAATAAAAATAAAATCGTAATTAATTATACAGTAAAAAACATAACAACTTAATAATTTATTGCAAAATTATGTTTGAATTAAGTATACATTATCCATTAGTAGTTGCGCAAAGTGAATCACGATAAGTCGTATTTTGATTTCAACTGGAGGATGTTTCACATCGAACGCTAGCCCAAAGCCGCTCAAAGGTCGTACTCCGCCGTCAACTTGGAAATGCGCGATCGAATTGGTCCAATGAGCCGCATGGACTTGATTATTTCGCCGAGCTGCATCTTATCTCCTCTACCTCAACAAGAACATTTTCCCCAGCACCGCGGGGAGTAGAGCGCCTGCCACGCGTGTGCCTTGGCTGCTGCGTGCGGGGGCGGCGTCTTGGGAATGCGGGGGCGTCGCGCTCAAAGTCGCCGTCGGAGGAGGAATGTGCGCCGCCCGCATTGTTCGGAAGCAGCACCCCCAGCGCAGGGGCAATGATCGACAGAGGCTGCCCCGTCGCCCCCCTGCCCCACCACGCACTGCAACGCTGTCGCTTGCTCTTCCCCTCCCCTCTGCCTCCACATTTGCCTTCAGCCCCGCATGAGCCCTCGCCTTAACCCCATCCCTGTCACCCACCGCCCCTACCGCCGCTTCCAGAGTTCTAATTACAAGCGTGAATCCAACTTCACATTGCAATGTAAATCTTCATTTTTTGTTCTATTGTTACCGAGCTCATTAATTGAATTCTGGAAAATATTAGAATGATTTCAAATTTGTTTGCATTTCATAATTAGAATATTTTTCGTATTCGGAATGAGCGACGGGGTGAGTTTTGCCGAGAGTCAGCGTTGTCGCTGCTTCCGAAGCAGCTCTGATCGGAAGTCGTTCGGTTCAAGTCACGGCGGCGACGGATTTTTGCGTCTAGCTGCATAGCGACGTCGAATTCAGTCACTGTTTAGACCGGCTGCTTTGGTCGGTAGTTTCCGTGATTTCTCCTATCAATTCCAGGCGAATGCCGGATGAATGCCCCTAACAAATGGGCCACGCATCTTTTCTTCCTTTTCCCTATCCTATCCTCACTCCACAATACCACACATGCCAGGAGACCGGTCGGGAGCTGAGACCTTGTCCTGGCTGCGGGGGTGTCCGCTGGGGGAAGATACCTGGGGGAGGAAATCCCCCGCAAGGCAACGTATAGGTCGGAACCGGATCTCGCCACTCAGTGGGGAATAACCAAGAGGATAACGAAACCATATTAACTGCACAAATGACCGCAGCGGTTGATTTGTCCGTAAACATCAGTTAATTGGAATGATCCTAGCTCTCCTGATCTTTTCATTATGACATTACCTTATATTTATATTGAATGTTGTATAGGGAACTAATCGTGTATTAATGCAAAAGAAGTGCACGTTCTGTTGTACAATTACGTGATGTGGTAATTGAGGCATCGCGCGCATTGTTGGGTGAATGTACAGAGGTACAGAGGTAATAATTCAATGAATCCAATAATTCTGAATGTCTCTTCTGTAGTCTTTTCAGTTAGTCGGTACCGTCTCCGAAGAAAATGCATTACACTGAAGAGAAATTAACGTTAAAATAAGTTATAGTTGGTGTAAAGTCAAGTATGAATTTCAATGTTAAATGCGCCACGAAGGAGTATAAAACCTTTGCATAATCTCGTTAGGTAAAAAAAAAATGGATAGAGCAAAGAAATATTTATAAATGGTTTCAAGTACTTAATTATCCCTTAGTATTTGAGAAATTTAGTGAATATCACTAATCTTGTGTTTGAAACCGTTCCATCTTTTGTATTTCAATTCAAGAAAAAGTGGTACCTGCAGAGAGAAAATGCAAACATAACTTGTTGACGTGGTTATCATGCAATGCCAAAATGTCAAGAGAAAAGGTGCAAATCTGATTCTCTGAGTCGAGTCGTAAATATTTATCCTATTGGTTTGGATATGTGCTAACGAAGGACAACATCCTATGTTAACAGTGCAACATAATCGACGTAGAATTAAAAAATAAATATTTGTCGTAGACCGAAAGTTTTATCCTTTGACTAAGAAACCGATATACGTATGTTTGCAATGTGCTTGTTTCCCAAACTCGAACCACTCTTCAAATACTAAAAACTTATCAGTTCTGTATGCATTCTCCTACTTATGCACGGATAGAATCCATTGCATTACAGACTTACCAGAAAATAGTTCTTCATTTTGCAGAACATTTCACAAGTTCTTATCCATTGCGTTCGGTTCGCAAGAGAAAGTTTGCGCAAACTGTTCATCGACTTCTCAGTATTTAGTTCGCCAACAACGGAAGACAAGTGCGCTAGGCTTCGGTAAGCGGCAGTGGAGAGGGCTCGAACTTCGCGGGGAAGTATTTTGTTTGATGTTGTTCGCCTTTGCAACGTAACACGCGCGAAGTGAAGCAAAATGGAGTCGAGAACTTCACTGAATCTCATGACTGCCGCAGCCGGATACAAATCGTCGAGTTTAAGCCAAATTTATGCAAAATATTGACGTGAAAGTAAGGTTTTTAGTTTTTTTCTAAATGTTGATTTTATTTCTTTCGTAATGTGTGATCCCAGTAGGTCGTTGGTGTCGGAACGGGACCATCCGCATCTTATGCGGTTAACAGAAAGTTTGTGAGAAAGACCTTTTGAACATCCGGCATGCCGTACCGTCAGTACGGCATAAACAGGTAGATCAACATCAACTAAACACCTTTCGAAAGTGCACACCGTTTCAGTTGTTTGCAGCTCGTGCAGATCATTTCAGCTGTTTGGGATTCGTTCAGATCATTGCAGTTGCGTGAAGTGAACACAATGGTTGGTGCGAAACATTAATATTTTCTTCAACTAGTAAGCCAGTAGGATGTTATATTCTCCCAGTTCAAGACTCTTGCAATTGATTGTGCGAACACGGAATCTAGCCTTTTTCGTCCTCGTGTGTCATCTTGTATTAATATTGCACTAGCTTTAAACTTCTTCAATTACGCCGTACAGGAGGCAGGGCATGGATCTTCAGTGAGAAACTGAATTAGAGAGTTTTGAAGTGCCCGTACCGTACTAGCTGTTAATTGGTTCCGATGTAGTGTACGCAATCTCGTTAGAAAATTACGCCCGCGCCCAACTTGCCGTCCGTCCGTAATTCCCGATCCAGTGCGCGCCTCGCTTAAACTCATAAATCGCGGCACGTTCGATTTGCTCAATTTCCAACAAACCGACCTCTAAGGCATCTGACATTTTAGACAAAATGATGTGTTGACGTGTTAGGAATATTGGCAGATTTACAGCTTTAAAGCAATTTTCCAGTCCTACATTCGGAAAACCTGCGATCAAATGACATGGTTTAATTTGCATTGTAGGTGACGTGGGTTAATTTGCATTTACTTAAGGCATATTTTAAATATTCAAACTTAGGTTGGGACAGTGCCTATTTATTGAGTGATTATTTTGTTTCCGGTCTTGTCAACTGCTATGGTTATTAGTGCGGTAAGTGTAGTGCATGCTATGCCCATGGAGGTGAGGGTGCTGGAACTTGAGGTCCTTCACCGATTTACACGTGGGTTTAGGTGGTTTTCCTCATCTGGATATCTCCACCAGCAGGGCACCGCGCAAGCCAGAACAAGGTCTAAGCTCCGGACTGGTCATACCATCATCTATGGTAGTGAAGTGCATGGAAATGTGTGTGTGCAAGGGGTAGAAGTAAAATCAAGAATGGGGAAGGAAATATCGCGTGCCGTTCGAGGCTTGTGTTAAGGTGCTGCCCCGGCATCCGCCTGGAGTTCACCAGAGAAGCGCTAGAGCTCCCCTGCAGGCAGCTGCGGTGGAGGCTAACTAGCGCAGAAAGTCCTCGACTGTCCGCCCTCGAACCCCAGCTCCTTCCGGTGAGGGAGAGCGTGGCGAGGCGACACGTGTGACACTCGAGCGAGCGTTCACACGCGGGTGGGGCGCAGGCAGCGCACGGGAGCTGTCACTTGACGTCGTGGGACGTCAGCGGAGGCGCTCGCATTTGCATCCGGCGCGAACGCAAACAGCGCAGGCGCGCCTCCCGCTCTGTTTGCTCGCGCCCCGCCCCGCCCCCGCCGGGGCGACCTAGGCCGCGGCCTTGGACGTCGCTCGGGGCGACGCTCTCGCCCTCGCTTGTTTGTTGAATTGTTGGGGCGAAGATGCGCTCGTTGTTTAGGGACGTGGATTTTTGAAAAAGTGATTGAGCATTCGACCGCTTTGAGTTGAGCCTTTGCGTGGGTTGGGGTGGCTGAGCGTTGGAGCTGCGGTCAGTGCTCCTCCTGGGTGGCGGATTTTCGACACGAGCTGGGTCGATTTGAGGCGCTGCCTGAAGGAGAATTCCAGCGGCCGGCTGCTCTGATCGGTAACTTTCCAGGGTTCAACGCCAGGCGAATACCGGAGCAGTACCCTAACAAGCAGGCCACGGATCGCGCGTTCGGACATGTTCGTCGGGAGGGATAGGATTTTTATGGGAATGTCAAGTGAGATATGATAATGAACATATATGTTACATCCGTATACGGATTTTGAGGATAAAGTAAACGGAATCGTTCATACCATCACAAATACTAAATGAGGAGTTAACTCGTCAAGCCAAGTCCGCTGGTCCCTGCTTCTTATATCGGCCGCTGACATGTTCGCTTTCAACACCCCCTCGAAGCGCATCATGATGCATCATGTTTCTCTTGCTTTATTGGCTTTCTCGCAATTTCTTTCGCTCCATTTATCATTTACCTCTGTGCCATCCGATCGACTCTCCGCACCCTGTTTTCCTGTAATTCTTTCTCTCTGTTTCTTCGTCATCGTCGTGATCGGCTCAGTTTCAGTTGCTATCCATTATGTTTTCTAGGTATCTCGTTTTATCATCTTATAATTCGTTTATATCTTGTTACAGTATTTTCAATTTTCATCGTCTCTAACGTCTTCAGCTCGGTTCTTCTATAAACATTATCATTTTCATCACTATTACTGTGTAAATATCTTTCTCATGTTGTCTGCGTTGTCAGATTTTTTTGTTATTTCTTAATATAACCAGAGTTCAACTTTCTGTTATAACTTTTCTATATGTAGTGTCGTTTTCATTTATTAATTTGTTCACGTTCTGTATTGTTCCTTTCCACCGAATTCTGAATCTTAACAACATTGCACTACAATTTTAGTTTTAAATTGAATTTAATATTGAGCTTCAAAGTAATATTCAATGAATATATTCAATATTAAGTTAATGGATATTTTGACTCGGTTCTCCCTCGAGCTATATAAAATTTTGTTCACTATCTCGAGTAAATCTCTACTCCCTTCTACCAGTTTCTTCTTTGTCATTCTTATACTTTCACCTTTCCATTCTTCAAGACCAAAGGTATTAATTTCCATTCCAACATTTCTATTTGTTAAAGCCCATGAATATTTATATATTGATAAATCTTAATCATGAATCTTCTCTCTATTTATTTTTCAATGCTAACACTGATGAGACTCACCACGCTGCTAAGTATCATGTGTCCTCTGAGTTCTAAGCACATATGCAGGTAATTACAGAAACACGTTTATCCGAATGCCTTGCATATCTCTTGAACAAGCACTGTAATGCTTATTAATGATTCTCGCTCCTCGTACTTAGAGCTGTCGTAATTATGTACTGAATAGTAAAAGAAAGATGAAACAAAAGTTGTACTGTAGAAGGCGAGCTACACCTTCGTATAATATATTTTGTGTGATGTGGGGAATGTAAGAAAAGATTCCTACTTGATAACGTGGCAACTCTCAGAATGATACAGGAGAATGAAATGCACCCTACCATTTCTGAGAATTCTCCTGTATTCGTTTAATTAAAACTAAAATAATGAAAAATGAAGACTTCCTTTATTTTTGAATGCGCTAAGAAACCAATTAATGTCCAATACAAATATATTTAAATCAGTCTTATCTTGTAAATATAACATTCTTCCAATGAACCAGTATTGCGATGTGTGAATCTAAATTTCGTAATACCAGTGCCATGCATTTCAAGTGTAGTATGAGTTAAGTTAAACGTATTACAAGTAGTAGTTACACGTTGTTGCAAAGTACTATAATTACTAGTAATAATGTTACAAAGTATTAAAAGTTTTTCAGATACCAAATGACAAGCAGCCTTCAAAGCTCGCACGGCTCTTTAGCTAGTGTCGATTTCTGTAAATGTACGCGCTCGACCCACTTTTGACCAAAAAATCTTTTTCATTGCTTTCCTACAGAATAATAAGGACAATTAACCTATCCAAATCCAATAAGTAATAAACAATATTGTGTTTTTGGCCAGGCGAATGATGAAACTTTCGTAATATAACTAATGTTTTTGAACAACCTTGCAACATAATGTGCCAGTAAATGTTAGTGAAGAGTCATAAAGAAATCGGAAGGAAATCACTCTACGTAGAGGCAGTAGGGCTACCTTTTCATTCACATTCATATACGAAGTACAATATTACTCCCTTTTATTGAATATACGTAACCTGCAGTGCTTATAAGATAAACACTATTGTTAATTTATGCAATTTATTTGTGAATTTTCCGATTGCAATTGGTGGCAAATACAATTAAATATTCATTAAAAGGACGCAATATTGTACTACCAGAAGAAGGAAGTTGTGCATGACCAAAAAGTCAAAGAGTAAATGGAAGCCCCCACTCCTGAGGAGAATGCGCCGTGCCCTGCAGCCGAGCCCTTGCCTGCCCGTATCTGCCCGGCCGACTCGCGTCATTTGTTTAGAAGCACTCGCTGTGAGCAGGCGCTGCCGGCGCCGAGAAAGCATTAGCCCTGAAGAAAGCCACTTATTTTGTGATGTGGTCGTGCTCAGAATTCGTGACACCTCGGAGGAAACAAATATTTACAAAATGCATCGGTCAGGCTTTCAAATTCTTTATTTATACAAAACGGTTGATTGAAATATCAGTTTTGCGGGTTGTAACTACCGAAACCGTTTATATTGCCGATTTCAGCGGCGAATTTGGCTAAGCCCCTCTGGCTGAATTAGTGTCCGCCTGATGTGCGGTAAGCCTCACTACAAGTACAGAAAGGAGAAATGAAAATAAAGGGCTTACGAATGAAGGTCATAGTTTGAAATAATCTTTTACATTCCGAAAATCTGCCATGGTAAGATCGACTTTATTTCTGTCCCGAAGTGCTTACTGATGTCAAACTCGCGCACTCTGGGGTAAAAATCGAATATGGTTACCTTTGCTCCATCAATTACATTAAAATGTTTCTGCCACTGCCCCATTGCAACCAAATAAACCAACATACCACGTCTATGCGTTAGGATACCGACATTCTCCGCCATCAGTATTATTTCTGCCCTTTGTCACCCTGATGCCCCTTCCTCCCACACATTTGTGCTCCTTCACACCCTTGTGGGCAAGAGACGCACAGCCGCCTGCGACCCAGAAGCCCGTGGCGGCACTGGGCCCTGATTGACGGGAGAGGAATCGGTGGCGATGGACAGAGGGCGCGCGCGGTCGTCGAGACGTCGTGGACCTCAACCCACTGATCTCCTAGAGTTCTTCTTCAAATAATCAATTACTAGTACTTCGCTAAATGGCAACATTTCATTCAAAATGCAAATCCCGTTCACAAAAGCACTGACGTCGCGAATTGCTCATTTTATGCCGTACTGTAGCCAAAATTGAGATTTTAAAGTGGGTTTGGTGCTGCGGGTGTCGATGACTTCAGAATATAACTAAGAAGAACGTAACTGCAAATAGCAAATATATTGTTGGTAGGGTGGGTAGGGATGTGAAGGAATATGAACGTTCTAACAAGTTTATATTTAAAATTGTCTGCTTGTTCAATACTCGTTAATCTAAACAAATTTCAAAAAGACACATACATTCAATATGGGTTTATACGAATTAGAAGTATTATTGGAAAAGAGTATATGAAATGTATTAATAATGTAAATTATTTTCTTACTATGTTCCCTGATGTCCATTAAAGTAAAGAAACTTACGCAAAAATCTCCCAAATTTACGAAGCCTGTGATTTGCTCTGCCGTACACGTAATTGGAAAATTGGATACTACTCTTTAATATTACAAGGAACTGAAACGGAATTCATCATGCAAATTTGCGAGAGCTTTTAACAAAATGAAACGCAGAAAATTCTGATTGGTTAGAGGAAGATTGAATTCAGATGTCAAAGATCTACGAATATGTGAAATATGAGGGCTATAACCATCGGGTTTCCACAACCAGCATTTATATAATTATGCAAATGAAAACGAAAGAGCTGTTTTCAAGTCCACGCAAGAAATGAATATGGCTGTTTCTTCATAAACCTGTCTTCAAGATCTCCATATGATGGCTCGGGTCCTTACCACTAGCACCAAGGGTTCTTACCGCTCTTATTGGAATACTCTGATCCATGTTTTTACCTACTCCTCATGGCATTTCTTTTTCATTCTCCGATCTCAAGTATTTTTATATCTCAAAAAATAATGTGCGAGATGAAGAGAACAATATGGGAAAGGTGGAGAAGGATGAGGGAAAAAGGTGAGAGATTGGGTGAGTGGATAGAAACCAGGAAGGAGGGATGAGGATATAGGGTTGCTCGGTGTGGGTGGGCAAGGACGAGTCTCCAGGACAAAGAAGGGACAGCAGAAAAATGTTTTGCGGAAAAAAAAGACAATGGGGTCGAGTAATGGGGGCAAGGCAAGACGAGACGGGTGGAGAGGAAGAGATGACGTGAACAGGAAGGAAAGGAAAAGAAGGGACAGGGCGACGAGTGTCGGGCTGGGACCCCTTAAGGCAAGTTGGGCGATAAGTAGGAAGCGCCTACACGGGATGAATCTTCCGTATTGGAGCAACGTGTAATAAGTCAGGTGAGATGTTTATAGTGCGTCGGACGGCGACGGGAACTAAGGAGTGCGGAGTCAGAACGACACGCGACTGGGTAAAGGACAGAAAGGCCACGGGGAAGATAGAAAGAGGAGAGGAGGGACAGAGCGAAACCAAACAAGCCAGGGCAAGATTGAGCATGCCAGATTTGTTGCGAGGTGACACTACAAAATTATGGAATTGCATGATACGAACCCAGGTGAAGCAAAGCATTATGATTCGAAAACAAGAGAAAAGAGGTAGGTCAGATGGAGAAGGCGAGCGGGCAGATTGGGGCGTGGCGCGGCTTTGGCAAGAGTCAGAAAGAGATGAGAATGGACTGAGCGAGCCAGGATTGGCGCGAGTTGGTACTGCAGAGGACGAGACGAGAAGTCGAGAGGCGGCAGGTCGGACGGAGGGGCGTGTGCTGTGTGGGATAACGCCCCCGCGCGTGTTTTTGCGAGCCGCCAACGGCCGGGTGAGCGCGCCCGCCGCCGGCGCCCTTTCTTGCGCTCGTGTCGAACAAGGCGAGTGCGCGGCGATTTATGGTCGCCGAGTAAAATGGGAAATGGCTGTTGGAATGGATTCGTTCCTGTTTTAGGCGTTTGGGAGAGACGCTTTTTGCTTAGCTTTCTTTTCTTTTCTCTGGTGGTTGTTGACGTCGGGTGTTTGGAAGTCGATTTTCTTCGCATCTAACATGCTGCTTGTGGTCGCTCACCGATGTGTAAACTATTGCCTATTAACATTGTTAACTATTGTTGCCTTACCTTGCTTTCGAGTAAAACGAATACATTTTAATGAGTGCTGCTTTCTTTATTTTCATGATGAAGTGGGAAAAAGCAAACTCGAAGTCTGCAATTAAAATAATTTTGTAACTTTGTTTATATATATATATATATTTTTGAGTGAGTAAATTAGTCAATGGAAAAAAAGGCTTGTTATTTAACATTCTTTTCCTTTGTTCCAAATGGCTCAATCACGTCCTAAAGTCAAGAATAAGAGTTTCGCAATGATCCACAAAATTGATGGATCGACCTTAAAATTGACCACAGTGAAACAATGCCTAAGAAGAACTTACAGTCGAGTGAATATTCTCTTCCCTAAGCAGACCACTGCTTCTGCGCCTTGTCCGGTGAACCTAAGAAAAATACCTCGAGTGTGGACCAGTGGAGCGTCAGGTTGGCGTAAAACAGCTGAGGCATTCGAGCCGTCGTGGGACCGTTCTGGACCCTGCGCTCGTGCCATCCGCCTCGGCCCTCCTCTGCTAACGAGCGGTTCCCACGACGGGGCGATGGCGGCGGCGGGGGCGGCAGCGACAGGGGGTGCTAGTCGGTGGGGGTGGCGGGGGGCGGTGGCGGGGCGTGGCGGAGACTCCTCCTGTTAGTGTTGGCGAAGTTCCGAGTGGAGAGGCCGCCGTCGAGTAGGCTGCGTGGGGGACAGTGGTGACGTTGGTGAAGGTGTGGTGGTGCTGTTACTGGCTGGAGGTGACGGGCTTGGTGGACGTATCGTTTACGCTTGTGTGCTGTTTTAAGCTAGGCGGTAGTTGGAGAACGATTCCAGTTGTTTATGTTTCGGAAGAAAAGGACATAGGTTAATAATAGCAAGCATAACGTGAAAATAGTTGTGATAAGCGTTACAACGAGGTGGAGTTATGTAAAAGTCGATCATGAAATTTAACGCATAGACGTATTATAATAAGACATAGAAGTCAATAGCTTTGATAGATGAAAAAAGACTATGAAAAGAATAAAAAACTTGCTCTGTCTAACATGTCCGCAAATATAAATAATGGAAATCGATTTAGAAGAATTGCTTCCGAAGAACGGGGATTTTTCGCGTCTTGTGCGTGTAGTCGAATCGTGGTGGAAGAGCATCAGCTGTCGTGGCCAGGCGCGCGTGTGCAGCTGGCAGATAACCCGCGCGTGCTCAACACCGGAAGCAGGCGGTCGCACGCCGCGCCGTCACGCGTTCGGCCTTGCCCTGCGCCCTTGCACTTCCGGTCGCGCGCCGCGCTTCCGCCCGCGCCCCTCCCCCAGAGCGGGCCAGCCTGTGCACCTGCGCCCCTCCCCCCCCCCCCACACGCGCACGCGCCGGGGCTGCTAACGAGCGCGCTAATGGGCGGAGCGGGGGCAGCGGAAGCGAAGTCTTAATTTGCTCCACTCCAAATCTGAAGAGGTTTTCAAATCCCTCGGATTTGGTACGCACTTCCTTATAAACGCAAAAAAACATTTACATTGTATGTGACGTATGGGGAAGAAGCACAATCTGTACACATAATAACAAAATTAATTATAATCATGTATCAAGAAAATTGAACATTTCAAAAAAGTGAAATAGCATTAGATGTCTCTTTAGTCGTTATAATTAACGACTTGTTATAATTAACAAACTTTATTCCATGACGCAATACCAGAATAGAATGCGCTCCTTGCGTTCTTAGCAAGTATAAATAAATTTAAATTGTATGTTATGTCATTTCAATTAAAGCAATAGAAATGAATCATACGGTAATGAATCCCTTGAGTCATACGGTACTGCAGATCAGAAAGAAAAAGGAGATTTTACAAGCACAGCAGTCAACGTGTTCGTTAGAATTCGAAGTTTTCGGGAGAAGTAGAAACCTGTTCACAATCGCATTCTTTAAAATTTGCATCAAATTTGTTCATCTGACATTATTTGAGGTTTTGTATAAAAATTATAAAGAAAGAAACACTGTTCTTAAAAATCGGGCGCATATTTATTGGCACCAGTTTCACTCTTAGACAACACGGATCGAACACCCCCATGCAACATGCAGCAATGCAGTCTTTGTATTTCCATTAAGATGTCAGTCTCACAGCCACGCGCAGACGTTAACGAATGACTGGAGGGAAACGCGATTACGATGAACTGACGTGAAGGGGCCACCACATGCCCACAGGGGCGACCGGAACATCAAGAAACCGGCAGAGGAAAGCTAGAGCTCGCCGACTGCTGTGAGCCACCCTGAAACAACCAGATCAATCTGCGAATGAAGGGCTGTGCGCCGCCTGGCGCTCGGGCACCGCACCGCAGCCAAGCGGCCCGGGCCGGCGGCCGGCGGAGTCTTCCAGGGTGAACGCCCCCACATTTTGACACCTGGCGAGGCGGGCGCTGTTTGCGCAGGCCCGGGGCCTTGGGCGCGCTAATGGGCCGTGGGCTGCGCCGCCCTTTGGCCGCTGGCAAACGCCTCCGCGCTGCCTGAAGGGCGCCCAAACAGCAGCGCTGCGCTCGCGTTGACGTGCACATGTTGGGAACTAGGCTGTTGGAGGGAGTAAGAAGTCGTGCCATCACATGTTGCCATTTTGAGACCTGAGACTGTGGTGATGGAACAGGTGTAGAAAAAGACTGAACAGTGCTCCTGAATGGATCAGACAAATACCGCAGAAATATGACGGTTTATGGAAAATAGCCTCTTGGCTCTATCCCACTACTATTTTGTTTTGAAATCGATAACGTGTACAATTCCAACGTAAGTGGGAGAACGTCAGGACACAAAGTACTATTTAAGTTCACCTGTCACTTAAAATTGACACTGTCTCCATTCGTTACCATTTCTTTTTTTTTTACTGTACATCCTGCCCATAAACTTGTTGCAATCTTATTTCAGTATCTATGGATGCACAGAATAACTGTGCAATAAGGTATAGAAAATGTTCAAAATATTTTAACACAAACGTGCAAAAAATGTTTGTAATATTTTTGCTAATGAAAGACATCGTGAGTTTTTAAATATACGACATTTTCCTTTAATTTTATTGCAATTTATTCTGGGGTTCAGGGAGGACCCCATCCCCGTCTTTTTGGTATTCAACGTGTGTCATTGGTATGTGACAGATAAGCGGCAATTGACAGGAATGTTATATCATGTTTCAACAATAACGTTTTTGAAAGCAACTTCATTTTGTTCATACCTCAATTGGAAGCTACACCGTCATTACGACACACAGACGTCCTAAGAGCCCACACGTGTGCAGTGCAGACCACACTACTCTTCTGCCGCTGTCTCAGGCCCAGGCGCTTTCAGCGGACATTCTTCTGGCGAGCTTGCTTAGGACCGAACGTTTTTCGGTTTATGGAAGAGTAATATTCGTCTGTCTGTGTTTTGCCATTTCATGACGATTTCGGAATTTGAATTAAATTTCAATAAACTAGAGTGGCAATGGAATAACTTATTTCTTTGAGAATTTGTTCCTTGTGACAATTTGAACTCCAGTACTTTAGTTTGTAGATTAACTAATATGAAACATTGTAAATTGGGGTTTTGTGAAGCTATCATTCGTGTAAAACTGGGAATACCGGCGCTAGTCCGTGACATTTAGTTCTTGTAGTTATCACAATTCGTTTTCCACTCGCAGCATGAGGACTCAGTGAGTCATTCTTATTTTCGTGGGCCATTCGCACAAATATTCTGGATTTCGCGAGCTTTATAACTGCTGAAGCAGTTAGATAGAAAGGTATAATTACGATAACAGCCATG
Organism: Gryllus longicercus; assembly: GCA_038098605.1. Taxonomy (NCBI): domain Eukaryota; kingdom Metazoa; phylum Arthropoda; class Insecta; order Orthoptera; family Gryllidae; genus Gryllus; species Gryllus longicercus. The sequence continues at coordinate 1,858,247 of JAZDUA010000124.1, forward strand.
AGCTGCAACTCAACAATTTTAAAATCTTGGTATGTGGATACGGGTTATTACGCCAAAAAAGAGAGCCAAAATATATCTTACTCATTACCTGAATATTAAAAAGGACTAGGTATAGAAGACGAAAATCATTGTAATGTCATTCACTGAAACCTCTATATCACGAATAATTTGGTTTGAAAGTTGTCGTTTTGTGGGAACGATTTAACGTTACCCATTTGAAGCAATATTAATACAAGAACAGTCCGTGTAGTTGGTAATAAAATTGATGGCCATGTAGCATAATGTTGTACCACTGTATTCAGGGAAGAACTGAGCAGAATGTTGTTACATTACAGTAGTGCTGCGCTATCTTTTCGGGAACCATTTGCCCGTATATTGTTTCATTTTTGCAAAGCGCACGAAATGCTTCTAACATTTCGGTCATGCGGCATACGTGTGCAGTCGCTCCACGGCCATTGGCGGTTTGCCGGTCCATTGCACCCTGCTCAGTTGCGTGTCGAGTGGGCGCAAGTGAGCAGTCGTTTATTTTATGTCATTGCGGTTGGCTGTAATTCAACGTTTCTGTTTTCTTGCTTGGTCTGTTTTTTTTTCATTCAAAGTATTCAAACAGAGGTGGATCTTTACAATCTCAAGTGTTGTTGCGGTATTCTTAGCTAAGTTTTTAATTTAAAACTGGTTCTTCGTGTCTGGACTAGCAAAATGCAGAAAGATTTCTCTGAGCACGCTTTATTATGCGAAATACATTATTATTGCAAATAAGACGCACGGTCACCCTTCCCAACTATACTGAAATTCGTCCCTCTGTGATCATCTTAACAGCAAGGCACATGGCGAGGGTTTTCTATTAATTCTCCAATCAGTCTCTAGTATTCATCTCCAATGTGTTCTGGTGTGTGTAAGGCAGTGTCCTAAGTTTCTTACTTCAAGTAACACGCCCGTCCGTCGATACTTCACTTCATGTACCACACTCGCTTTTTCAACTGACACAATCTTCCGTGTTGAATTGTTGATCATTCCATTCTTTCATCTCCTTTGGCTATGAACCCAATTTTTATAACGTCCAAATTCTCCTCTTTTCTAATCCTGAAAAAAATATTTTATTTTTTATTTAGGTCATTAACATTACAAAAAATAAGTATAGATATTTTAAGCTATAAGTGTTATATGTTTTACATTTTACTGACATGTTTACTTTAGGTGATACTAGAAGTAGTACATAACAATAACTTTATTGCAAACTGTGGCTGAACTTGATTAAAGTTAACAACTCGAAAGGAGGCAAGTTGTGGAAAAGATTAAAAGCCAGTGTCAGTCCATTCCATTTTCTTGCATTACGGTTCCGTCGATTAGGTTAGATTGCATATAGGGGCGTGTGTTCGCAGAGCAACATGCACGCGTCCTTCACGTACGAGGGCCGGCGCGCGAGCGACTACGGCAGCGCGGTGCGGCGCCCCGAGCACGCGCTGCTGGGCCACCCGGGGCTGGAGCCCGAGGTCATGCTGCACAGCTCGCTCGCCGTCGACGACGGACAGGTGAGTCCCTCCCGTGCACCTCGCCCTTCGGAACCGATCTGCAGGCGCTCGTTGTGCAAACATCCTACAGAAGGAGATAAAAGCGTTCACTTTTTATTAAATTTTCTAGTCCGAGAAAGAAAGTTGTCTCTGCCTGGAATATACGTATATCTTATACATTTTAGGAATCCAAATAAAAATTGAGGTAATAATGAAATACCTTTTTCTAAACAAATAAATACTTATGTCATTTCGTATTTGTGCACTGATTGCTCTTTCCGTTAGGGTTAGTCACACTTCTTCACTGTTTTTTTTTTGGGGGGGGGGGGGGTTGTGTTTAAAATAAATTCTACTTTAATTTTCATTTGTTCCTAATGGAGTCATGATGATATCATGAAGTTACTTCTTTTGAGACGAGTATATTAATTTTATTATTTATTAACAATTTTAAGAAGTCATTTTCCGGGAGTAGTGAAAATTCATGTACCATAATTACATCTTGCAGAAGGAATAAAATGTTTTCATCCCTCGAAATTTCATCTACATTCCAATTTAACACATTTTAAACTCAGGATATTAAAACTATCGAATTTGATAATAGTAGTTTTATGCGTATTTCTTCTCTACCTACAGTAACCCTACAATTAACCCACAATAACGATTAGTAATGTTCTTGCTTCCCTGTTCTTGAGACAAAAATTAATTATTCTTGCGTCCTCAATAGATGTAAAAAACCATCAGGTTCCACTATTAAAAATTTTCATAATGAAAACATCTTAATGTAGCATTTTATTTATTGCGTCTTTCAAATTAACGTAGGAAAACATAGCTCAAGGCCCTGAATTCAATTTTTTCTAATGAGATCAACTTAGCGGTTTTTCTGTTTCCCAGTCAGATGTTGCTGACGAAACACAACTCGCAACCTGAATAAGTTGAAGCATATTTTGATATCTCGTCCATCTTTGTCTTTCGACCTTCCACCTGTCTGGGCGGCACAATACAACCCAAACAATAGAAACAAAATTTCGGATACAATCAATCAGTGGCCGTCAGAACTTTTCTTCTTCCCTATTTCATTTGAAATGAGATCGTTGAGACAAAAAACAATGAAACGAATTAAGAGACAAAGGTATTAAAAAGATTGAAAGGAATAATGAGAGAAACTCTATTATTATATGGAATGTTTTCATTATCATTTAGTTGCCATTAGAGATTTATATACGTGACAAATATACCTGATTATTATTTTGTCTTACGCATAATATTTTATGCGTATCTAAAGTAAACATGATATAAATTTATTATCCACCTGCTTTGTGGAGTGTAAATAGAAAAAGATAAGTTTTTTTTCACTTTTTCTAGTTTTCGATTGTAATAAAGAAACATTTGCAATTTGTTAACAAACTTTCTGTTAAGATGCTTTTGTGTTGCCATTTTTTGTAATTTCTGATCCCGATCACATTTGTCTTTTTTCTGATCAGACAGCTTGCCATTCCTGATCAAATTTCTGGTTCATTTTGCAGATCATTGCGCTGCAAGAAATCTACCAAAAAATAAATTGTTCATACTGATTATCGCTTCGTCTTCTGCACATTTTTTGAAGTAATTCAAATTATACTTTATACAAATTATATACTATAATTTCATTGTTCACTTAGTTTTCAAAGTAAATCATAAGCTTTATTCAATTCATCATGGTTCCCTTTCAAAGAAAGACATTTACTTTGCGGTAGTTAAGTCCAGTCGGGAGTCCGTTCGAGGTGTGTTGGCCACTCGTCACTTCAGATCTCATTTCCAGTTCGCTTCGTGAATCTTCTCGCCGAAAGAAATGAACCGTCAATAATAAGCACGATGTGCAGACGTGCGTTTATCGAAGCTCGTTCTTCGGGCAAGTTCACCCCCTCCCTGCAGCACCTTGAACACGTCTAACATATGCTCTGATAACTTCAACACTTTAAACCCGTTTGACTGGCACTTTATCTCACCGTTCACAATCGCAGCCTCGCATCTTTCGCCATGCTTAGTTTCCCAGCAAAAATGGGGCGCCGAAACAAGTCTCTGGATTTGCGTTTACACATTATGATCACCTGTCCGCGAAACGTGACTGGAATGTAATTTGAAACATTTCGCCTCGACGATAATATCGCTGATTTGTTTATGAATGTAGACATGTGTCAAATAAACGAAAAGGGAGTTTGTCCTACTTCGTCAAACTAGTCGTGTGCTGCGTGTGCGCTGAAGCGAAGAAAGAGCGTACAGCGCAACTCCCTTGTACGTGCACTGAAAGAATTGGGTCGATAAAGCGCTTCGAGATCAGCATTCGAGACTATCGAATTAACCTCTCGTCAGGTTCCCTGCGTAAAACGGTACATCAAAGGGAGCCGATGCCGTATATGGAAACAATTAGCGTTCGGGCCGCGAGTTGTGCCGTCCATCACGGGGCCCAGGGAGGAAGCCTCGCGATGGGCCTCGGCGCAGGCGCTTTCGCTAATGAAGTGAATCGGACGACGGAGTCCGTCACGGGGGAGACAAATGGTGCCAGTAATGGTCTTCTGATTGTCTTTCGTTTTTACAGCGTCTTCGCGAACTGCAGATGGTTTCGTTGCATGTGAGCATCATGTTTAACTCCGTTCTTTTCTGGGCACGGGAAAGGTGAAATCTAATCATTATCCGAAATTATTCTGAAAATGACATAATGTAATAAATCGTAAATCAAATCTCACTAGCATTACATTAAAAGTATAAAAATTTTTGAGGAATATCAGATCTACATTAAATTTAGAGTATGATTTTAAGAATTCCGTGTAAAACAAATGAATATTGAATAAATAAATATTTTGTAAGTGCCATTTCTACTCCATAAAATCTCAGAAAAATCAAGCACCAATTTTATATATTTGTGAACTGTTGCATGATTACTTAAATGAATGTATATAAAATGCGATGATTTCCTTGGGCTACCCATGGCACGACATCAAGATGAAGTTATCCACCCCTTTCGCGAGATTGGAACTCACAAGTCAAGCAAAGAACGGTTACCGTTACCGCATCTTGTACTTTTTAGGATGACCTATGGACTTTCGTACTCCAACTACAGCTAGTGTGTGGTATATCAATCGTTTGAACGGCATCGTTTCGCGTTCCTCGAGCCCCTTTGCTCCGCTTCTCGCCGGTCCCTCGCGAGCCGAGCGCGTGGGGTCTTGGGCGAGCGCTGCAGCGTCGCAGCGCCGCCGGCCTTGGGCCATTGAGGCCGCTGAGGCTTCGAGGGCGGGGGTCGCGCGCCTGCGCCACAAAGGAGCGGCCGCGGCTCCCGCGCATCTTTTCAGCCTAATGAAGGCGCGGCCGGCACCTGCCTTCAGCTCTGCCTTCGCCGCGCACGCCCATCTCCGCCTCACCTTTCGCTTACGCCTGCGCTCATCTCCGCCCTCGCCTTCGTTTTCGTCTCTACCTCATCTTCGCCTTCGTCTTCGCCTCCGCTTCAGCTGCCGCCGCTGACTTCATCGCCTTCGCCGCCGCCCAGCAGCCCCCACTGCCACTGTCCACGGCCCCGTCACCATCCCCGCCACCGCTGCGTAAAATCACGGATCGTGCAGCTCAATTTCAATTGCTCTGTGATAGGCTTTATTTCCTTTGGCTAATTACTTCTCCCTAACCAGCAACCATCTTCAGCTTCTCATTTACAATATGTGTTTCGCCGCCGCCTCCGTATCTGGAGCAGATAGAAGCCTTTCTTGTATTCTTTGCTGGGTAAAATCAGGGAAGATTGTTTGAATTAAAATTAATGTCAATTGACACAATTCTTTCGTAATGCTGACGTATCTACTCCCACCACCTAATATAAATAATACGAATCCATGTCTATGCTTTTTTCTGCCTGGAGTTCCACTCGCCTTATTATCATTAGCTCTACATGTACTCTAACTGGATTGCGTTACTGTCGATGGCTTAAGCGCCAACCAGCCTACATCCTATAAACTGCAACAATCAGTGCAGCCTATCCTTCTCTACCGGGTCGGGTGACAACTCCGCTATCCTGGCCGATTGCCTCCATTGCTGCTGTTGCCTTCATTGATTCAAATCAACTACGGTAGACAGAAAAGAGTTCATGCAACCTAGTTTAAGTACCCTACACCTTCTTCACCACTATCATCCCATGTAACACTTGCTCAAATCACAACCCAACCACCGCACTGTGACTGTCATCGACTGAGACTGTCTCCATGTCTTCTGCTAACTTTCTTTACTTAAATCGCGCCGCTGCAGTAGCAGTAACATCACCGACCGCACACCTACACCACCTTCAGCAGATAAATAAGCTCCTGAATTAAATTTCAATCCCCCGAATGTCTTTGCCTCTCGGCTTCTTGGGCTGCGCCTCCCGCGAGCGTGCGTGTGGAACCTTTTAATTATTCACGTGGCGGATAATGGAGTCGCGGGCGCAGCTATGCGGCGCGCGGCATTGTTTCGGGGGCGACGTGCGGGCGGGCGGGCGGTTGGGCGGGCGTGATGGATTGGGCGCGGGCACGGCCGCTCATCAGTCACGCGCCCTTTGTGCGCCTCTGCTCTCTTTGTGACGCGGCCTATTCACGGCGCACGCCCGCCGCCCGCGCCGCCCGCGCCGCCCTCGGGCCACGCTACCGGCCGCCGCCGCCGCCGCCGCCTCCGGTCCAGCGGCGCCGGCTACCTGTGAGGTAATTAATGCGGAGGGCTCGAGTGGCGCGCGAGGCGAGGAGCAATCGGCGGGGGTTGCGTAGGAATGCGACGGAATTCAGCAGACGTCTTGAGATTAGCGGTGTATCACAAGGGTTTATATCTGGATCTATGTTGGGCGACTAAGTACTTCAACATTGAAGAGAAAAGAAAATGGGATGAAATAATAAATGCTCTATCGTGCCACCAATACCAAATTCAATCTGCAGTTTGCGGAAATGAGAAGTCTAAGGAACAAATAAGCACATAAACTAAATCTAATCTAAGCCAGAGGAAGCCGGCTACTTGTGTGATAATTAATGCGGGGTAGCCGGAGAGCAAGGGTTGATATGATGGACACTGACTGACTTGGGAATTCAGAGGAACGACCGTCGCAACTGAAACGTGTTAGCGTGACTCAAGGGTTTATCCTGTTTAATGATGTGCATGCACGGGCTTTAAACTCGCAGCGACGCTCCGATCGCCAGCGCGTCGGGTTGCGCCTCGCGGACGCAGGCTGCCTGTGGGGTAATTAATGCGTAGCTCGAGCTGGGTTGGGGGTTGAAGAGTGGGAATTATGAACTAAAATTTCCTTGGCCTCGTAGTCCCACCCGTGTCCACGCCATATTTATCTCCAACCTTACCAAACTAATTCGTCTTCTTAGGAACCATCGCTCTGACTGATGTTTGTGAGCATCGCAATGCTTTTTCTTCTTCTCATAATGCGAATGTTTTACGGAATCTCGCGAGACTAAAAATTCCGTGATGTTGCTTGTCGAGGCCGCATTCGCCGACCAAGACCATGCCAACGAATAAAAGGGAGTGTTGTGCAGGACCATTGGCGCCGGCCATCTGGGAAAGTTAATGCGGAAGAACTGGAGTGAGTGACAGTGCTTAAATGTGGGGGAAATCAGAGGACATTTGTAATTCCATAGAATCAAGAAGTCGAGTGACATTTTAATGGTGTATTGCAAGCGTTTATATTCCTTGCACTCGGTTTTCCTACACAAGAACACACCTGCTTCCTGTGAGTTAATTGGGGTAGTTGGTAGAGTAGGCGAGGGCAGGATGTGGAAAAAATTAGCTTGAACGAGGAATTAAATGAAGCTAAGAAGGCTATTTTTTAATCACTTGGTTTATTTTGGGTTCTGTAATTTCTTTAAGAAAGAAACCAGCTCCTTAAGTGGTAATTAATACAGAGGAGTAAGAGCGGCGGACGAGGATTGCAATCAGGAGAATGCTTCAAATGTTTGTCATGCAAGGCTTTGTATCTTCTGCGTCGTATACATCAGGATCGCAGGCGGAAAACGGCTTGTTTCTCTGCAACAATTGATGCCGAGAAATATCTGAATTTTGTGAGGTCTGGAAGGATTGAATGTGATGTGCTGAACACTTGTAATTCGACGCAACCATGAAAAAAATAGTTTTATTGGTATATCTAGAGCATTTATTTCTGATGTGCAGGTTTTTTTATACAATTCGATTTTGAAACTGCCTTCCGTCTATTGAGTTATTAATACAAAACAGCTGCAATTATGGTTGCGGATTGGTGATTGAATTCGACAGACTGAATATGTTTATGTTTATGAACATGCTTCTATATTTTGCAAGAATTCAAATCTAGAATAGCATATCCACGATGGTCTTGATATAATATTGTTGAGACATTCACATCAGTGATGGTATTTCCCGAGTGGAAAGTTTTCCAAAACTTCATTATGCTACCGTGATCGATCCCAGTAGCACCCTGCCTACCGCCTGGCCAGAGATTAATTAATGGCCTTTGTCTAACCTCTTTCTCCACTGAATCTGAAGCCCTATGTTGTAAATTAGAATAGTGTGTATTTGGTAAATTAGGTTGATTAAAATAGAGAGACGATAAAAGTTAACCATTAACATTTTCCTTTCAAAATTAACGGAAAAGTTAATAATTTACTGAAATCCTTCAATTTTTTTGATCGGAAATCATAAAATAAATAAGTTAGTTTCATATTTTTCAACATAATTCTTGATAAGACAAAAATTCACCATTAGATTTGTATTCAAGAACGAATATTTGTCACCGCCATGAATTGTTAAAATGACAAGATTCAAGAGCTCTGAATTCGTTCACGTTTTCAAAATTTCCATTCTTTCGTTTTTATATTTTCCTGCGCCTTGAAAGAAGGCAGCTTTTGACTGCTGCTTTGGCCGTGTCGATCGCCCTATTTTGCGCGTTGCCCCCCCCCCCCCCCGGCCCTGCGTCCGTGAGGACGTTCCGTCGGAGGGGCATAAAGCACCTGCGCTCCCCCCCCCCCCCCCGCCGGGGGAGATAAGCCCCCAGGCGCAGGCGCGTGTGTGGGGTGAGTGTGAGGGAGAAAGAAGGGAAGATGCAAGGCCGAGGAATGTGTCTACCGCCATACCAGGGCCAAATATACGGAAGGTGAGAGTTTCGAAGACAAGGAGGCCAATGCGTATAAAATAAAAACCCGTTGATGAAAGAAAAAGCTTTTAACTGCAGTATCGCTACATCTGACAAGAGTGTAGCTACAAAGGTTAGATAAATAAAAAGGGAATGGTAGAAAATGTTGAGAAACTGATTTTGAAACAGAAAATGAGTAAAGTTTATAAAAATAATCCGTAATTTCCAGTATAGAATGAAAGAGTATTTCATTTCTGTACACGACACCAGGCGCTGCACGGCGTAGTACGTAGTATTTTATTGCATCAAATGAGCGCAGTTACGCTAGAGGGGAACTAGACGGCAGAGGAGTAGTTCAGTCGCAGATGATGGGTCGTTTGAGCCGTAAGCGCTGGTCGATCGGTGCTGTCGGAGGCAGACGGGTGAGCGGGTGAGAGAAGAGCTAAGGGTGACGAGCAAGGGGTGAAGTGAGCGAGTAGAGCGAAGGGTGGACAGTGACGAGCGGCCTGGGAGCACTACTACCGTATGAGTGAGAGCGGGCTAAGAGCGAAGACCGGTGTGCGGATTAAGAGCACTGAGCGGGCTAAGGGCGAAGGTTTAAGAGGGCTGAGCGAGCTCAGAGCGACGGTTTAAGAGCCCTGAGCGGCTGCGCGCGGAGGGCGAGGGGAAGAGCGGCCAGCGGGCGCGGGCGCGGGCGCGGGCGCGTGGAGAGGCCGCGCAACGCCGCGTCGTTAAGCGCATTGAGGCGCGGAATCAACGCCATTGTGGCGGCAATTAAAGACATTGTGCTTCGCGCACTCGAACCCGGGCCCCCAGCCCCCAGCCCCCGCGCGCTCGTGCCAAGCGGAGATGCGCGGAAGGGATTTGCCCGTGCCGCATTAACTGATGTTTTACAGCTACCAGTTGCTGTTTGCATTTTCTCTAACAGGGTCTGCGTCGGAGATGGCACATCGGTTTTGTACTTGTTGAGTTTGTATCTATCATTAAGTTCAGGAAAATGATATTGTTCTTATCCTCTTTTCTTTCTTACGATCTGATTCATCTGTTTTGCAAACAAAAATAATCATTGACGCCGTTATTAATACATTCGACAAATATGTCCTCTGAGCAAAAAATGTGTTTTTTAGATAATAGAAACCGTAAAGTTGAATTTTATTTCCTCATGCTCTATATGATGTTCGTTCCTTCCTTCCTTCATTCATTCATATTTAGAAGATGTAAATGTACGAATGTCATACGAATTCACATACTTTCCTCTCCTTCCTCCTCCTCCTCCTCCTCGTCGTCCTCCTCCTCCTCCTCCTCCTGTTCCTGTTCCTGTTCCTCCGGGGAGGGTCAGTGGTCGCGCGTGAGGTCGGTGGGCGGGGTCGTGGAGCCTACTCCACCGCCAGGGCTCTCTAGATAAGGCGGCGTGTGTCGGCTGCTGCCTAAGAGGCGAACGAGGCGTGGGCGGGGACTAAACGGTACTGCGCCAGCCGTTGCGCCGGAGAATTTACTATCAGACGATGCGCCACGAGGAGTAACATTATAACATAAATTGGGCTTCTGTTACGCTGGGAGAATTTTTCTCGTAGAAGAGCTCGTTTAAGGGCTCGGACGCAGGTAGCAAGACTTCAGCTTGTGCGCTATTATCCAAAATGTCTAAAATACCATTATATAACTATAAGGAGTATGTAACAAAATTTACTTTGCCATTTCATTTCAAAATCTAAAAATATTTACGGGCACAAACTGAAAGGTTATGGTGTAGCCGCGTAGATATTAGTATCCCAGTTTTAGACAAAACGTGGCATTTTGCTATCTGATTTATAAATAAAATTAAATAGTTTAAAACCGACTTTGATTTTAGAATACTCTGTAAGATAACATAGATCCGTTGCGAGTTCTGAAATGTTTTTCGTTTAGTGTGCCCAAGAGCAAAAAGAGTGAAAAACGTTGGTTAGATCCTACCACTTAACTAGTTTCTGGTTGAAATTTCTGCTTGTAACCCGTTCCATTCTCATCTTCAACTTATCACAGTTCTATTTACCATATTCATTCATCGTTCTTTACCGCCTCTGCTCTCCCTTGCCTCCACTGACAGATGGTATATCTATCGCTCCCCTTCTTGTCACCAGCTCTCTCGGTTTCCTATCGTCTCATCTTTCCAAACTGTCTTTTCTCTTCTTATCTCGGCACTCCCCTATCTTCCAAACTCGCGATCTGAATTTATATCTCGCGTGCATTGACATCAAACAAATTTATTTTTGGGATTTATGTGGCTGGTAAAAATTCGCTGCCAGTCATATCAATATTTCTGTTTTTTTTCACTTGTGTGATAATGAGACATTTACAGAATGAATTCTTGTCGCGATTAATCTCGTTGCACAACTTGCCATTAAAAACGGATGAATGTTTTAATATATTAGTTTAAATGTGCGTGGATGTCTCATTAAGTGAATCTACATTTATTCAACTTGCAATGGAAACACGGGTACAGTTTGTAATATGTTAGTTGTGGTCGTGGTGGCATTAAATCTTTTTGAGCGCTCAGAGGCCACGAGCCGTCCCTTGCGTGACCTGAACGCCCCGGGTGACCCGCAGGGCGTGGGCCCTCGACCGCCGAGGGGGGATCCCTTCTGCGATCGCCCTGCCGGCCGGCCGCGGCGAAACGGAGATCGATGGCGGGCATACGACAAGTCGCTCGTTTTGAATCGATTTTCATCGAAGGAATATTTGCATGTGTCACAGTCAACAAACGATTCATAGTTTCACGGCGAAAGACAACTGGTGGCACTCGTTCCGTGGTGGTTTTGAAACTACTAGTTGCATCCGTGCGAATATTTCATATTTTGTAAGACAGTGTTTCAAAGGTAAAATGGATTTAAGGTAAAAGGGAAACTGGAATCTAATTTCGCACGAATTTGGCAACTCGCGTTCCAGTTTGGGAGAACCCTCCATAAACCTAACAGTCGGTAACACGTCCCGAGATTTTACCCCCCAATAGTCACACCCAGAATGGGAATGCCAGTAAAGCTAAACCATCAAAAATGTAACAGAAGAAAAATGTAGAGGAAGGTCCAAAATGGCTCGTTTCGTAGATTACGGCATAAAATGCGCACCCCTCCCGGGAATGCCAAGAGAGTTATATGGCGTTCGGCGCATCATTTCCGGTTGAGCACTGCTGCATCGGGCGTACAGCGCGGCGAGAGAGACAGGTGATGTGCGCCTGCTGTTTTCCGACACCGTAGCACTCGGCCTTCTAATATGTTCGTCTGCCATCTGTTTCACGCACCGTGTGTGGTGAAACTACTGTACTAACACGCTTTCGGGCTTTTGTGTCGACTTAAAAGTCTTACGTCATCTTTAGCGTATTTGTACGGGATCATCCTATACTACGCTTGGTCGCCCGAAGTATCCTCCCGTGTCGGCAGGCGCGGCTTCTTGGCACAGTCATCTGCTGTTTGTTTAGTGTGTGGGCCATTCAATTACCCCGGACCTCCTTCGCCGAATGCCTCATTTCCCGCGCTTTCTGCCTCTATCTCCCCTTCGCCCTCGCGCCCGCCGCCCTCCTCGGGTGCATCAGTCTGCGGCGCGGGGGGGCGGGGCTGCCAGCGCTGCTCCTTTCATTTCCCCGCGCCGCTTTATCTCTTCCCGGGGGCGTGGCTCAGCCGCCGTCTGCCGTCGCCGGCGTCGAGGAGCTGCTACTAAGGAGGCGACATCGATGCCCATGTTTTCAAAATATCGATGCTTTGCAAAATCATCGATTTTTTTAACTTCGATGTTTTGTGTTCGATATTTTTTAAGTAAACAAAGCCCATCATAAGAAAATTCTATAATAATTTTCTATAATAATCTTCAGACAAATGCGACCAAGGGTGACAAAAAAATCGAGTTTTTGTCAATAAAGAGGCCGTTATTACTTTTGAAATATTGAATCACAATCCAAGTTTCATTAATTGTCCTGATGATTTCTGGTCTTCCTTTTGTCAGTTAAACATCTACTAAAACTAATAAACTAGACCAATTTCAAATTCAATCCCCCTCCCCCCATGAACTTCAATCATTACTTATCCAATTTTAAAACATCGATGTTTAAATTCATAAATAGTTGAGGGGCGACGTTTTAATAATATCGATGTTTAAATTTTGAGCATCGAAGTTCAGTAACATCTATGTCTTGTTGGTGTCGCATCCCCTGCGGGTAGTCCACGCTGCCGTGCGTTGCCGCTGCCGCCGCGGAGCCGCCGTCCGTCTCAGATCACCGAGATATTCTACCATCGCTATTCCGTGACAACGACTGACCGCTGGCAGCAGCTCATATCCCCCTCTGGCTCAAACTTAAAACATGTGTGAAGCATGACCTGCCGATTGCTGCTCGTTTGCATGCCAGTGAATACTGTATCACAGTTTGGTCTCTCGGTTATATCAAAGCGTTCCATATGGAAGGTCCTCATGTCGCGGACTTCGCTATATTTCCTACTGTTGTATGGTTCTGACTGCGATGATGACCGATTTCTGAAGGAATTATTGCTGTGTCCGTGAACTAGCTTCAAATTGAGAAGTTGCTGTTGTTATTAACTGTTTCCATCGTACTGAGTCGAATGAAACATAAACTTGAAAAAATCTACTTTTTTCGAACAAAATGTGCCGACGACACAGACTCCTACAGGACAACATGACACGAGGCACATGAGACTTTATGACATAACGGTACATGACAGGGACAACGACTTAAACATGACGCTTGTATGACAGCTACACCGATACTGACTCGCCTTTGAGACTGGCTGCACTGATGCGAGCATCAACATCGACATCCACACCAACATCAACTCCACACCTTGGCTAACAAATTGCAACCGCTATCGCTGAGGCTAAAGCGACGTGTCAAAGGCCTCCTTCACACATCCACTACTCCACTTTCGTCGCTTCTTGCGCTTGCCGCCGCCCTCGTCGCCTCGTTGAGCGCTTCGACCTGGGCCTTCTGCTCCCGCGTGCGCCGGCGGCCCCGGGCGCTTTCAATATTTTATCTGGCGCCGCCGGCGGCGCTGGCAGCGCGGGCGGGCGGGGCGGGCGGCGGCGCTGGAGGTGTCGTCATTTCCCAGGGGGAAGAGCCTGAGGGGCCGGCCAAAGAAGAGCGCAATCTCCATTCACCCCTCCCCCTCCCCCTCCCCTCCCCCCTCCCCGGCGCCGGAGATACCGCCGCCCCCCGCCCCTACGCCTCCGCGCCGCGCCGGGGGAATATATGGAACAATATGTTAAGCGGAATGGCCGTCGCTGATCTCAGTGCCCCATATTACGTGCCTTATGGCGTAACTTGTCATCGCGCGGGGTAATTTGGGGCGGCTACACGATGTGCTGGAGGTTTTACGGTCCTCGATGGGATTGGTTCGTAAATACGCCTTCGTCGCCCTTACTTCCTGCAAAAACGTAACAGATGTCCTTCGGAACAGCGAAAAGAATATTCTGCTCTCTTATTTCATTAATAAAAAACGTATGAATACATTATTATAACTTCTGAAGAAGTTTAATAGTACTTTCTTGATTCGGAAGATATTGCCACATTTTTCGTTTTTAATATTAGAATCTGAGTTCAAAAGTATTATTTATTTTAGTATAATATTAATCATTATAATATAATAATAAATCAAATATATAATCGTTTATTATTCTTGTTGGTTTCATGTCACAACAAGTATGTATTTTACGCTTGTCAAATGAACGGAATAAATAGAATATTCCACCAATCTATGTTATTTTATGTAAGTAACTCAAATTTGTGGGTTATGACGTGATGGTTTTGATGCTTATGCGCCCTTTTGCGAGTTGATCATATTATTCTCATTGTAAATTGCCTGTAAGTAACCAATAGCCTGGGTCTTTCTTTCCCCCTACGGAACGAGAGTTGGGTTTCGCGTGGGCTGCCCTCTTTGCACGCGCTGGCGCTGGCGCTGGCGCTGGCTGGAGGCAGCAGGTGGCGGCTGCCGTGCGACCGCCACCTGCATCGGAATGCGCTCGACCCTCACGCACCCGCCACGGCCCCAACTCCAGCGCAGGGCTGCTCCAGCTTCACCTCTGCGCCGCCCCTCGCCCTGCACCACAGCGCCCACCCCTGTCCATTGGAGCCTCTGTCGTCCCGCTCCACCCCTCTCCGCATCTCGCTCCCCGCCCCACTCTGCACGGCCAGGCCCGCCCCGCCCCGCCCCGCCCCGCCCCGCCGCGGCCACACAGGGCAGTGGCACATTTTATGCATTCTTCCCCAATTATTGATGGTGAAAAACTCGCGTCTTGTCGCGTCTGTCACGAAGCCCCCAACTGGCATTTAAAACGGCCTTCCGTCTCATTTTTACCGTCGCTCTTTCCAACGGTGAAATTGCCACTTGTGTCCCACGATCATTTACTCAATATTATAATTTTGTTTTTCACTGGAATGGCTGACGCGTGTTTTTTCGTTTGGTTTTTTCGTTTCGCGTTTTCTTGGAAAGTCGTGGCGCGGACAGGGCAGCGGGAAGAAAAGTCACGTCATTTGCGTGAGGAATGCTGGTGGGGACACGGTCAGACGAGATGTCGTGCCGACGTCTGATTCTTCCCCTTTGACCACCCATCTCTTTCCATTGCCTCTCTTTCCACCCTTCGTTATTCACGTCACGCAACACCATTATCACCTATTCATTAAATTATTCGTTCTAGATAGGTCATAATATCAATTTCTGAATTGATGATAAAGTTCACTTCGAAAATATGGGAGTCTGCGATCATAGAAATATCTATCCTAGCTGTGATTTGGCATTCAATGTTCTAAGTTATTGTACTTAATTTATTTATTTTTGTCACTGAGTATTATTGTTTAACTTTCGTACTATTAACGATTCCTTTTGCCTGTGGTGATTGAATTTGCCATTATATGTCCCGTAAAGATCAATTGGCCTCAGCGCCAGTAGACTCGGGGGTTCCTAGTCCCGACGCCCAACGAGGAATTCGCGATGTTTCTAATTTGCTTAACCTTCGTCACTTCACGACGTTCTCGCCTTCGGCTAGCGAAGCCGGGTTTGCGGGAGTGGAATTTCAATAGAATCATCCCAGCATTCATGAAAATCCCGGTTAGGATGACCGGCACGGGGAGTGAACCCAGTCTGCGCGCTACGCCCTAAACCACTTCGCTCGCCGGTGATCGAATAGTGTCTACGTCACGTGAATTTGAATAGATAATAATTGAGTTTCGTTTCTATAACTGTTTATTTCCGAAAAGGAAGTATGTGAACGGTCCTGTCCAGTATATCAAGCCCATGTAAGCAAAACTTAATGGGAGTATTTCTGTATTTTTCGCGCTTCCCTGGAAGCCGTGGGCGTGGGCGGGCGGGCGGAGGAAAGGAGCACGTCACTCGGGCGAGGAATGCGGGCGGGGAGCGCGTCAGGCGGGGATGTCGTGCAGCGCCGAGCTCCGCCCGCCGCCCCGCCCCAAAGCGCCGGGGGCGACATCTCCAAATATGTCGTGTGCCTGTCCGATATTCTTTCTAGCGTTCCCACGACTCCCCCAGCGCTGACCTGCTTACCCGCCGCAGCGCGCTCTCGCGGCTGGCGAAGTCCTGGAGACCTTTACTGAATCGGAGGAAGACGTGCCTTTGCTGCCAAGCGGAAACAGTGCTCTTGAACATTCTAAACTAGTTGCTTATCGCGAATATTCGATGGTTTCGAAAACGGTTTTTTAGATAACTGGTGCAACTCAACGTTTTCCCCTCAGGTGTGAGCTTCAACGAACCTTGCCGCTCGCCTCGCCCGGCGTTATTTGCACTGTCAATCGTCCGTAACTACAATCTTGGGAGGAGCCACCCCTCCCCACCATTTCTCTTCTCTGATTCACCAGTCCGGGACCCTACCTATCGATAACCTGCTGTCGACGTAATAAAGCCACCTCCTCCCTGATAGCAGATGCGCACTTTTTAAACGACCTCTAAAACACAAATTACATTTTCGTCGTTCTCGCCAAAAGTTTCAAGATTTTCCCGCGTTGCATTTTTGTGTATAAACTGTGAACTCCCTATTTTGCCAACCGCAAACCTCTCTGCGAGGGGGCGGGCGCGGGGGCGGGCGCGTACGCCCATGGAGGTCCACTCCGCGCGGGGGTGGGGGGGGATCGGTGAGGCGGAGCGGGCGATGGGCGATTGATCGCTTGAATGGGCCGCAGAGAGCTCCGATAGCGCCAGGGCGAGTGCGTGGGCGGCGCGAGCACTCATCAGGGCCTCTTGAGGGCCCGCCCCCCTCCTGCCCCTCCGCCCACCGCCCTGCGGGGCGCTCGCGCGGAGGATTAGGATGCACGCAGGGAGGTCGGCCTCTTGCCGCGCTGCAAGTACGACTATCATGATTGGGGCAGTTCACGTTCAACGCTGTACATTTATCTTTGTAATTGTTGGAATCGTTAAGAGAGAGTTCCTGAAGGGAGCCTTCTTTCCATGACCACGCTTGCGAAGGATACGGAATAACAGAGTCTGAATAACAAAAATATTTGTTGAACATTTCTTGAAATAGTGCGGAATATCGTAGCTCTAAATTTGTCGCAATTTACAAGAAACTATATTTGTATGACAACGGGATAATGTTTTTAAAAAAATGTGATGAGAATTATATTTTCATATTTATGTAATGCAAAAGGTAGCTTTTAGGAAGCATTAATTAACTTATCTTACCTCAAGACAGTAAGGTGTCTTGTAATTTTATAAAATAAAGGTATTGACAATCAAATTTGCTTTTATTTCTCTTTCTTTACTTCATTGTTTGGACCTGTACCGTCCGGTAAATGAATATGTAAATGATCCTTGTTATGATATAAAGGTAGGTTATCAAGAGGCGAATAATCAATCTCAGTTCAATGAAACCATCCTTCTTTTTTTTTTTCAATGCAATCAAATAAAATTCTCAGATTTTACTGCATATTCATGACTTATCGGCTGAGTTGCGATCATTTTTTGCAAACATCGAAGAACTTTTATTTAATTTTGATTGCGCCTTTCACCTTCATCATAGTGCTCCCCCTTAGCTGAGGCACAGCAGGATGAGATTCCCTGAGAACGAGCTTCAAATACCCTCTCAGATATTGCTCTACGCGGTTAATGTTTTCTATTAATTAAAATTTCTAAAATATCAGACGCCATGATCACACATGAAAGGAAATCGGGCGCGTTCTTCCTTTCAAGCCCTGTCCGCCGGCGCCCATCGCAGGGAGGACGCGTCGGCGCCGCCGCCTCTGAGCGAACGCCCTCGCGCCCATCGAGCGCCCTTACGTCGCCGCGCGCCCTTCCGCCCCCCCCCCCCCCGCCGCAGCGTCCTTTTTAATAAGCTCGGCCGGCCGCTTTCAGGGAGGACTCGCAGCGGCGTGGTCGTTGCACCTGCGAAAATTTTTCCGATACTCGAGCCTCACCGACGCCGGGCTGGCGCCGCGTGGAACTTTCAAGCACGCCCTCCGGTGGTCACTTGTTTTGTGTGTGTGCGGGAGAGAGGGAGGACGGGCGCTGGCTGGCCGCTGGTGCGGTTGGCGTTGTTGCTGCCGTTGCCACAGTGGCGTGCCTTCCAACGGGCAAAGTGCCCTGTCGAACCCGCGAAATGCTAGCGGCTAGTGTCGTGCGCTTCCTCAACTGCCGTTTCTGGCGCACCAACTGACATTTCCGATTTCGACCCCATCGATACCTTCACAGACACCCGCCTGGCACAAATTCTCAAATTCTACCATCCTGGAATCCTGCCTTTTCAAAATTCTCTCATTTTGAAATCCTGCCATCACGAAATCCCGCCCTTGCTGAAATTCCGCTCTTCCTAATATCCCGCCTTTCCTCATTCCATATTCCGCAATCTTATTATCCGATGTTATCCTATCCCGGCATTGCGAAAACCTGAAATATCATCATCCTGATTTCCGAAATCTCGACTTCTTCATAATCCGATATTCCAATATCCCTGGAATATCCGCCCACCCTGATAATCTCGTCATCAGGGGGCACAACAGTGCTGACACATTTATTGTTATCCTTTCTGCAAACATAATTTTCCTGGATATCTTGATTGAGTTCAAATCCACTTTCTATTGACTTGTAAGGGTCTCGATAGACCCAACTCTAAACGATCGTCGGCTTCGGCTGCCCCAACACACGTGGCCATAGCGTCTTGCGCGCGCCTCACTGCCATCGCCCAAGCCCATCCCTCTTCCGCCGCCCTCGCCGAGCTCACCGCCTGCGCGGCTTCCCTCTGCCGCCGCCGCCGCCGCCCCTCCCGCGAAAACAAGCGAGCGGCGGGCCGCGCCGGCCGCAACTCTGCGGCCGGCAACTTGTCGTGAGACGGCGCGGCGCAGCGCGGCGCGCAAATATGAAAATGTGACATAAAGGGGCGAGTAATTTTAATATGTATTTTCGTGCGCGTAGTTTGGGCGCAAAGGCGCCGCAGGGCGGTCGTGGCCTCCGGGGAATGCGGCGCCTCCTGGCCCCGCCCCCGCCCCCGCCCCCGCCCCCGCCCCCGCCCCGCCCCGCCCCGCCCCGCCCCGCCCCGCCCGACGCGCCCTCTGCTTCTTGTGTGGCGGCGCCGACACTCACGTTCGCTAGGGCCGGTGCTAGGGAGCCCTGGTAGGATAAAAGGCACGTGGTACTTCAATAAATGGGGGACAGTTCTTGGATGGGGTTGACTGAATTGTAACTATGCGTCTCAGTGCAGGCTATGGCGTTCCGTCGCCTGGCATAGCACCACAGCAGGTGGACTAATAGACGGATTCAATCCGTTCCGTTTATTATTTTCACTCTCGCCAACGATTCTGCCAGTTCGTTGATTCTCTTTTATTCAGATAACCAAGGTGTTAAGAACCAAATTCATGAAGATAAATTTCTGAACGGACAATTTCACTTTATTTCACACAATTTTTCACACGTCTCACGCGTCGCATAGTGGAATCCAGGTTCAGATATGGATTCATGCAGAAAGAAATTGTAAACTCCAGGGCTAGCTTCTCTGCCACAACTTGTTTTATGGACATCGTTTAAAGAATTTTGAATTTAGAACTTGTCCATTTGCAACCTCTACTTATTTAAGCGCATCGGCCCATACGTTTCCCATTGGTCTTTTCCGCTTCCATTGGGGTAGCAAGAATGGGTAGCGATGAAATTCAATGTGGTGAGGGTGTACGATTGAGCAGGCGGTGGAAGAAATGAAAACAGGGCAAAACGAGGTCCGAAAGTCAAATGGGACGGTTCCCCACTTAATATCATTGAGTTCCACGTATTCCTGCGGTATGTATGTTTTATATGACTTCCTGCTTATGGGATTCCCATAACATACGTATCCCCATAATGCTTTTTCACAATAATTTCAACATGGATCTTCGAGATATGACCCTAAGGTAGGCATTGCGGTAAAAGAAGCTAGTTTGAGTATTACGACGGCAGAAGGTTCGTTTCCAAGTGCAGAGATTTACATGGAAGAATATTTGGAGTTGTATATGTTAAGTCAGCAAGGCAAGAAGATGCTCGTGATGTGTGATATCATGTTTGGTTTTCAACGTTGGCAGTGCTCTGAAAGCAAATGTTTCTTGAACACAGACGGAAGTGGATGAATTATAATCGCTCAATGTGATTTTAAACAGCCCACAAAACAATTCTGATACTAAGGAGGAAAACAGACCGGGATGGAGTCGGGGTGCGGGGGCGCAGTGGCCCGTCATTATTGCTATTTTCTGCTCATTAGAAGGGCCCACACCGCAATGACTGAAGGGGTCGCGTGTTCGCCCCTTCGAGTTTCGCCGCTGCTGCGCTGCTGGGCGCCGTTGGTGGGCGTCCGTCGGGGCGCAGCGCCCGCGCGTCTTTCAGCCGCGTTCAATGGCCGCGCGCGCGCCCGCGCCGCCGAGGCTCCTAATCGAATTACTTTTATGAGCTACAACAAGAGCTGCGAGACGCCGCCGCGCTGCCCCTCGGTTGCGGTCGCGGGGAGCGGCGCTCCCGCTCGCGGACAAAGCGCGGCGCTGAACAGCGCGTGTCTCCATGAAAGCGACTTTTTCGGATTTTCCGAAATAGAATTAGAAGGTTTTCCGATACCGTTTAATACCGAGACACGCCATACTTAACACAATATTTGATAGCATGACGGAGAAACGTCTTAAGAATATGCTTATGTGTAACGCTACAAAATAAACGCCACTTAAAAAATTAGCTCTTCAATTCCACCGTTGTGCCCAGCTCGCGGACAAAGAGAGAAACTCCTCAGCAGTCTTCATTTTCGTATTGATCGTAACAAATTTTCCACATATTCACTCTTGCATCTTTAAACGTAACAGAATTGAGAATTAAAAATTTTATGTATTACACATTGAGCTATAGCACCGTATCATACAAAAAAATGCAGGATTTTGCCGTAGTGTTTTGTGTAGTGATCCCCTTTTTCCCACCCCCTCGGCTTCCTTTCCGTGCCTTGCCTTGCCCTCGTGCGCTGCCATCAGCCGGGGCGAGGCTGGGGGCGCACTGTCGCGGCGCGCATTGTGGTCCCCAGGCGATCGATGGCCAGGCCTCGCGCTGATCGCCGCGCCTTCGGCTGGGGATCCGTAACGCGGAAAGCCATCGCGCTCATGTGTTATTACAGACGTATAACCCAATAACAGCTACTAAGCTACATGATGTTGCCAATGTACTCACAATCAACATTAACCAATTGCTTAATCAAAAGAATATTATTTAGAAAACATAGCTACACAAAAATAGATCTGCTCGTGAACGCATAATTCCAGGCAATGGGCATTTCTTGATGCAAATTGAAATATGAAAATTGTTAAAAGTTGACCAGGATGTCCCATGAATGAATCTAAAATTCTAATTAAAAATATATTCAGACTGTTTAATTTGAAAATCGAAATGCAGAATCTCGCATTATGAACAAGGTCGTGTTCTGAAAAAATGTTATTTTGTCATTAACAGCAAGGGACACAAACACAAAACCGAGAAACGTTTGGAAAGACACAATTTTGGGCTCAAAACTGAATACTTTACAATACTCGTGTGCGCTACTCTTCCGTCAATTCCTCAATCCTTCGCAGTCTTAGAAAACAGATCCTGAAAGCGAATAATAAGAACAATGGAAATCGTTTAAGATATACATATCTCCTGATCAGAAAACTCAAAACAAGAAGTTAAAATGTTGTAATAACATTCCTGGACTTCGTTACTAACCAATGTCTTCGCAAATCGTCTGCTGGGTGTCTTCTTACAGACTCGCATCGCGCAAGCAACAGCCGTAACGACAGGACGCGTTAGATCAACCAAAGCAGCTTCTACACCGGTGAACACCCGCGGAACTTTCTCTCAGGTGTTTTAACGCGCTCTCGGGGAAGAGAACGAGTTAATTCGAAAGTCAAACACGGATTCTCGCCCCCCCCCCCCGCTCAAACAGCAGCCAGCTAATGCGCGCGAGAATACTGTTTCCACTCAGGCAACGCCCTGCTGCGCCTGATAAAGGAATAGCGCGGCGCGTGTACCTGACATCGCTGGAAGACGCACCGCCGGACGAGGGCTCTGCTGATGGGTGAACTGGTTTTCGCGTGATCGTGTTTTGCGTGTTGTGAAAAGAGGTCGGAATGTTGGGTGGGTGGGCGGATGGACAGACGGACAGACGAAGTCATTTCGTTCCTGTATCAATCATCGTTTTTTCTTGTTTCTTTCTCTCCCTCTCATTCTGTCTCTTTTATTGTTCGCATTTATGCAGACAATATTTTTTGGGAGGATGTTTGAATATTTCTTTTAAAAATATATTCTATTCAAAAGTCATGTTAAGACCTGATTTTCTCGCTTCCAGAAAGGAGTCCAAAGGGCACATTACGCGTGTGCATTTTCGCTAGAACTTCGCAGTGTTCTTCACAAGAAAGTATTTATATCGCGTCTAATTGCCTTCTTTGTGCTTTTAACTTCCACTGTAGGAACAATTAGGTGGGGACCGATTTCCAATCTGCCCAAACCACGCTTACAAGCTTCACTTGGTTCCGTGGCTCCTATACACGCTCAAGCCAGACTTGAGTGTACAACCCACCGGTTGTAAAACTGTGGCGCGAGACGTCGAGGGTAGCAGCCTGTGCTTGAGCGTGTGTGCAACGCTCCCTGCAAGGGGCGTCGGCGCTGGGTGGGCAGTGGGGGCGCCGGGCGCGACCGCGAGCCCCGCGCTGCAATTTCGCGGTGGTCGGCGGTCAGCGGTCAGCGGTCAGCGGCGGCGGGCGCCGACCTGCGAGGCACGGCGACGGCAGACGCTGGCGGTGAGGGGCGCGATTCCGAGAACCGCGCCAAATGGACAATTACACGCGTTGGCGCGTGCGGCTGAACTCAGGACGTCAGGACCTCCCCCTACTCTCTCAAAAAATCAGACGGCGCGTTTCTCAAAACTTGCATAACCTAATAGTTTTACAATTATTTATTTTTGAGGTACTTGTTCTTTATTAAAAATGCTTTATTTATCACAAAACCTAACGTTCTAGCTTGCAATGGATTTGGCTTGGCAGTTATCATTACATTTCCGTCAATTTCATACGTTTACGACTGAAAAAAGACCTCAAAGAATTTAGATACACTAAAGAGAAATTTAAACACGACATTCCTGCCCAAAGTAACAGTAAGTTCCAGGTTCATTGCTGCCTGGCAAGCGACTGACTCCCCAAGTCCAACTGTTTGGTTGTACGAAATTGGTAATTGGGAATTAATTAATTGGAAATTAATTAATGGGTAACGGATAAATCTCTTCGGAGGGGCTTATAGAGTAGTGTTACTATTATTACCATTATCTTCAAATTTCTTGCTCAATAATGTATGCCATTCATTATTGTAATCGGAAGGACGCACAAAGCTGACAAAGAATATCATCAAAAAATAAACTACTCATTTTGGAAAGTAATTTCATATCACAAAAAAATAATAATTTCCTAATTTAAAAACTATACCGGGAATATTTTCCTTAATTCAAAACAGCTAGCTCATTTTATCATTTTCGTATTACAAAAATAATTAATCAAGATTATCAGAATACCCGATTTAACTTTGCTTCACACTTTTGTAATTTACAAAGCAAAGCAGTGTGCAAAAAGGCAATTGAAGATTCCATACTTTATGAATGTGCAACGACAGCATTAATGTTGGCAATATGTCAGCGGCAAGTACCATCCGAGCGAATTGCAAATTGCGAGGACAAATGAAAGAGCTCTCTCCTCCCCACGTTCAGGTGTTTTATTTCCTTCTGTCTCTTTCTCTTACGAGGAAGTTTCCCGGATTGCACCGGCCACTTACTTCCATCTCTCTCCATCTCATCTGGGCAAAGCGAGTATTTCGTTGACCTTCGACAACACTCTGTCTAGAAGATAAAAATTTGTGATAGAAAATTCTTCTAAGTTTAAATTGCAGTATTTAAGCAATAAAATTGTAAAGAAAACACAGTACACGAAACAGAATTACACGTATTGGAAACAGGATGAAACATATTCCGAGGAGATCAGAAATGAAGAAATTGCGTACATGAGAAAACCTATATTTAATCACCTGATAGTAATATTACGAAAGACTTTCAAGAAGAGAAAATGAAACAACCTAGCTCAAAATCCCGAGTAAACAAATTACGCAATTGAACATCAATAACTGAAACTGAATTGTTTGATTCTCCTTCATACTCCGTAACTAAAACCTCGAGAAATTAATAAAAAAAACGAAAAAAAAAACCTTTTCCATATTCTCAATCTGAAAATGCTACTCTTCCTTTGAAGATGGAATGATCTCTTGAAACGCACAATATCTCCAACTAAGTTCATCACATCTCAACCATTGGAGCGCTACGCTGGACCCGAGTCTCTCCCCGCGCCGCCGCTCCGGGCGCGGTCTTCTCCTAGCTGCAGGAGCTCTCGCGCGCCGGGGATCCGCCCCGCCCCGCCCCCACCGGACCCTCCACTTCTCTCGTCTCGTCTCGTCTCGTCTCCTGCCCACCCTGCACCACCACACCCGCCTCACCAGGCCCGAACGGTCACGTTCTTCTCCACCCCACCCCACCCCTTCCCATTCCTCCTTCCCCTCCCAACCATCGCCGCATGTCCTTCAATCGCAATGTCGCACTTTTCGTCAAATTCATCTCTTGTAACAGAAAATAATAGTGTTAGTCAGAAAAGGAGTACTTATCCGCCGTCTTTTGCTCGTGTACTATGATTGTTACTAAGGGATGCCGGAAGTGAAGAGTCGCTTTGCGTTCCTCCGTTTGCGTTAAACTAATCCAACAGATCAGTATAACGAAACGGGAGACGGCGGCGGCGGCGGAAGTGGCGGTTGCTGCGCGGGAAAACCGGTCGCGACATTGTGCGCAGCGCGGAGCGCGCGGAGCGGGCGGCGCCGCGGGCGCGTCCGGCCGACCCGCCGCCGCCGCCGCCGCCGCCTCCGCCTCCGCCGCTCGTTATGAGCCGGCGATTTATCTAACGAGATGTCTGCGGCGGCGCGCGCATCTACGAACACAGTGCGGCGCCGCCCTCCTTCCTGCCTTCCTCCGCCCCCCCCTCTCTCTCTCTCACACACACACACGCGCGCCCCCGCCTTCTCTTGCAATCTTTCTCTCTCTCTTTCCTTTTCCTCTCTTTCTCCGTCTCTCGCTTTTCCGCTCTCTGGTTCTCTACATCGTTCGCTCTCTTTGCCAATCGCGCGCGCCCTCCTCTGTCTCGTGCGGAATGCGTATCCGTTCAACAGCTTTTCCCTCTGAGGAGAGGTCCTTCGTGGGCATTCCAGAGGAAGGGCAACGCTATTAAGAAGCACATCGGGCCGCACTCGCTCATGAGTATATTTATTCAGGATTAATAATGCGTTTTTCAACAAAGAATATCATGTACGCTACCGAATGATAACAAAAATGGAATTTTTTCTATGGGATGCGTGGGAAAACAAATCATCATGCATTCCATTATATTATAAACAAAATTATTCTTAACCATTTTTAAAAACTCGACATTTTTGAGCAACATTTATTTAATAACTTGATTGGCGTCTAATATCCCGTCAGGTATTTTTAACAAGGAGGGGGGGGGGGAGAGAATAAGAGTTTTATTCGACCAAAATTATTTTTGTAATAAAATTTCTGAGGCTGAGCTATCAAAATCTCTTTCTAATATCACCACTCATTTTGTCTAGGAGTGCACGTATGTTGTTTCAGTATGTAGATATCAGCGATTACAAATGTCTTTCTTTGTCAGGAATCCTGTACATCTCCTGCTATCCCGGCAGTTTTAATTTTGTCTTGATTCTACTTTTTTCTTCTCGCTTGTTTTGGTATTCACTTTCTACCTTAAATGCGTCTTAATCCGATTAGCGTTCTTAACAAAGACGCGATTTCAAACACGACGTGCAGGTATCTGTGGTACAGCGTGTTTGTGGCTGAGACGCGCGCATCCTCACCAACTCTGCTTCCTGCCATCTGTCCGCGTTGCTATTTCCTTTCTCTAATGAAATGTGTTTCCGCTTCGCTGGCCTGTTAGTTTGTCTTGAATGTAAATTTTCTGATTGCATTTGTGCGCCTACGCTGGCTACGTCAATTTCCTGCAGCTTCCACTCGGCCTCTCCTTCTCGGGCAGCCTCACCTCGTATGTTCCCTTCTGGAATCCCATTTGCCATCTCCCATTTGCCTTCTACTGTGCGTCTGCAGTGGCGTCGCAGCCCACCCCAAAGCAGAATGTCCACGCTGCTGTCGCGCCTTGTGCTGATGAGATAGTGGAAATGGCGTCCGCCCGCATGCCCTTGTTTCGAACGTTTTGTTGTTTACTTAACAGCCTTTCATTTTCTGGAAGGAATCTTTTTTATGTCTGTATATGTCGCACGTACCCATTCACGTTGCATATTCTTCTCGAATTCATATTTGCCATCTTCTTTTTATGAACCCTTCTGCGAATTTTAATTCTTTTCAAATTTCGTTTATTTGGTTCTGTAGAATATCGTCCAAGACTTTCGAATGCAATGCAAAATGTGAGTGCAAATTGTTAAATTGCATCGTATATAAATAATTACATAGCAGTTCAGAATTACCATTCACCCCAAAAGTAAAATAATGTAAACAGTTGAATAATTTGGATGAAACATGTTGAAAACATGTTAAATTTCTTTTGAAACGTTTACCTAAATGAATTAGATGTTGCTTTTGCATGTGGCACGTCGTGCGTGACCTCCCCTGCCCTGCTGACCTCGATGTCGAGATGCCTGGAGCTGCCTCCGTCCGCCATCTCCCCTCGGGTGCTTCCGCCGACTTGCCCAGGGGTCATCGCGAGTCTTCAGGAGCGCTACATGCGAGCTTCAGCCCAACCGTTGTGCCGCTCCGGATGAAATATGAGCGTTGAGATGAACCCCGGGTCCAAATCCCACGCGAGTGAAATCGTTCGGGGTCGGATTTTCCCCAGGGGCGGATTCGTAGTTGATCGATTCCTGAACGTCGTGCGCGTCCACCTGCACCGAGAACATTTTTGTTCAACCTCTTGAAGTGAAACGTTGCGTTGAGTAAAACGCGCAATTCCGTTCGGATAAGAGTGAACTCCTGCAGAAACGTAGCGGCACCTGGGGTCGAGTCCCCACTGAGATATTTTTGGGAAACTGAAAACCGTTTGTAGTATTTCTGATATGCATTCTGATCAAAAGATGATGCAAGTTGTCACATGTGTGTTATACTTTGATTTATTACTTCTTTGGCTGCATATACAACTAGTGGTGCTACAGCATCACATACTACGCATTATTTCATATCACGCATTATTTTGTAATTTTGCAATTTTCGGAAATGCAGGATTCAATGAAAATGAAGTCCTGCACCATTTTTTAACGTCCTTTGTTCAATCCATGAAAAAAATGAAGAAACAAATTCCAACTATTTCCGAGAAAGTAGTTGGTTAATAATTGACTTCATTTCATGAAAAGTACTCACATGCATCAAAGCTTACTAATATTTTTGAAACATTGTAAATGGCTTTATTTTAAGATATATCTTTGAAGAATAGAGACCTGCCCTAAAGACCAAAATGAGACCTTCGCCGTGTTTTAAACGTTCTCTTCGTTATTTGGGTATTTCTTGAGTTAAACACTTCGCGCTCGCGCCCCAATGGGAAACATGTCCACGTAGCCCCTTAAAGACCTATTGCATTGAACGGGCCCTGCACCGCGCGCAGGGGAGAGTCGGAGTCGGGGCAGGCGCGGGCCGTGGACACAAAGCGACGAAAGCGACGCCGTCCGCTCTCGGGGGCCACGTCCTTCCTCTTTCCGCCGCCGCGACGCGACGCCACGCCACGCGACGCGACGCGACGCGGCCGGCGTCCACGCCGAATGGCGGAGCTTATCGCGTGGGGTGGGGTGGGGGGAGCGGCCTCCGCGGAGCTCTGCCGGCAGCGAACGCCGCGTCGCGTCGACTCTATGCTCAATCGATACCCCTTCAGCTCACCGCCTCGCTTCCGGGGATATGCGCTTCCTTTTTACCGCACTTACGTAGTAAGGAGAAAGCATTGGAATCGTGCGGCGGATATAGACGATTTTTCGGCAGAATATTCCATTTGTCGGGCTCTGCTAACGAAAAAGGGAATATATCTTGTTTTTATATGTGGTAAATTACGGGAATTGCCCGACTGCATCCCCCTGACACTTTTCTCTCACCCCCGCTTCTCAGCTAATCCCCTTTCACTGTTTGTTACCTGAGAAGATATTACGACTTCATCCAGTGCTTGGAAAGAGTAAACATTTTTGTAAGTGTGAATTCGTTGTAGCGTAAATAGATCTTCTCGCACCAGTCCACAGAAAACCTTGAACACAGGTGAACATGGCAGAATCATCGGAATTGTAGATAGTAAAGTCAGCGAGATAAGAAGATAGTCGTGATAAGTGATTTTATGATTTGTTTCTACAAACTTTTGAGCGGTGGGTTTCAACATTGACAATGCTTTTAAAAGATATGCAAATGCTTTTTGGAAATGGAAATGGATCATTGTAATACTAAGCAGATCTCGGTAAACGTCGAAATCAATCCGTGTATTGAGGAGGAGAACGTAACGAGAAGCAGCCGGGCTATGCTTCTGTAGGGAGCGAGGCTTAGGAGAAGTTGGTCGCGGGGTGCAGTGGGTCCAGGCGCGAGCGCGGGCCAGTGGCCGCGGCGCTTCCGCCGGGCGGTGACCGCCCCTCGCCGCCTCGGGTGGGCGATCCCGTCCCGTGGGCGCTGGTTGCTTGCCTGAAATATTGCCCTTTCTGAGGGAGCTGTTTCAGCGAAAATATGCGGCTGGTCGTAGTCTCTCTTGGCTGTTTGACGCGGCTGGCGAGTGGGAGTGGACGCTCGCTGCAGCTGCTGCACATTGCTGGTCGACAGATCTGCTTCGTAGATTCGTGTTGGATAATGAAACAGAAAGGAGGCTGTTGTAAATGACATTTCTATAAGATGAAGACGAGTTTTTATTAGCACTCAAGTGAAAATGGTTTTAAAATCTTTATTTAAAAAAAATATATATTTTATTGCTACCAGAAACAAGCGATTCTTCTACAGCACATACTGTCTTGCATTAATGGAAACTGTTACGTAACATTATGATATTACAATTTCTGCCCTATTAACACTTCAGACATTACTTGAATAACTCCAAAACAATTCAAACAAAAAGCACTGCGGTGCATATCTGCAATTACTTCGCTAGATAGGAACAGAAGCCATTTATTTATTGTACAAAAGAATCAAACATGAAAAAATCTCGACAGTTACTGTATTTGCAGCACATTATACAGACAGACAACGGAGAGACAGGAGAGTGGAAAGACAGATTGACTAATGGACAGATAGGCGGACAGACAGATGTTTTGATCTAATCCAATTTTTCGCTATCAAGGGCTCAGCAAACGTGGCAACCACAGGTCAGTCCCGAGGCAACATGAAATAAATTTCACATGACTCTATCATGAATGATGATGTAATTTATCCATTGTATGGAATCAAACAAATACACGAAGGGGAGAAAGAACTGGCATCCTCTCGGGCAGCACAGAGATCCACTGAAGAAGTGCGATGTCGCGGGGGGGGGGGGGGGGGGGCTCCCGTTAGGTGGGTGCGGGGCAAGGTCGGGGCGGCTGGGGCGATCGGGGTCGAAGCGCGGGCCGCGGCGTCCGCCGCCATCGGGGCCACGCGGCCGCTCCCACGGCCCCCTGCCCCCCGCGGGGCACGGCCCCATGGGAAGCTGAAGTAACGCACGGATTCTCTCTGCCTCTGGCAGCGGGCGCTGTGGCGGCTCAGCTGCATTAGCACTGGAGAACGCGGCTCCTTGCATTGCATCGTCTGAAGACTCTAACCACTATTCCACTGCAGTCACTCTAATGTTGAATGAGTAGTATTGGCGAAGACGTGAGCAGGTTGTGGTCACCCTGTGCGCCTGTGTGAGGGGGCAGCGAGCGGAGGTCTAGATGGGGACTGGATGCACCCTCGTCGAGAAACATTTGTATTTCATTAAGTACAGCGTTCGGATAACACTGCGTTTTTCATTACTCCTTAAAAGTCGACATAGCGAGCTGCCATTGTGCTAATTAATTGGAAAGACTAAGAAAGGAAAAATCATCGCGAAATGGAATCTCTAGGTTGGGACGGAGTGATCGAGGAAAAGGGTGAAATTGGCGTTAACTCGATTCCAGATTCAAGTTATTGATTCTGCCCTACAATATCACTTCCCCTGTCCACTCCGCAGTTAATGAACTTGATGTTTCATGAACGATCGTTGCGCTGTGGATGGCGAGCACGTTCAGCAACGGGCCACCGAAGGCTGTATTGGGGGCCCTTACACCGAAAATTTAAGGCACATCGGAACTTCCGATTGGATGCTAGTGACCTTGAAGTGCCACTGTTTAAATCTGAGTGAAAAGAGCGTCCACAGTGGTGAATCCTGTGAGCCTTTGAATAAGGATGTAAAAACTGATACAATTGGGACTAAAAGTCGTGAAGCGTGACTCGTGTCCATCGCTGATTGATAAGTCATCGCGGAGGCGCCCGCAGCCGTGGCGGGGGTGGGGAGGGGGCGGCATATCAAGAGTGTCGGGCGTGCCAGGGCGGGGCGGGGCGGGGCTGGGGGGCGGCGCCGGAATGCAGCCTCAAGATGCGCGGCGCGCGCGCCGAGGGCCGCGCCGCATATGCGACATTCCGCGCGCGTGCGTGGCGTGTTCGGGCGCCGCGTGATTAGTTTGCCCCCTCCCCTCCCCTCCCCTCCCCTCCCCTCCCGGCGCTGATGCTCCTCGGGGCCTCCCCCCCCCCGCCCCCAGGCGAGGGATCGGCGCGCGGGCGCTTCGGGGGCGGCGCGGCGCGGGGGATCAAGACGCAAACCCTGATCGGGGTTAAACGATTCTAGATCTCTTTCGCGGTCGGGGCTGCTTCTCGCTGTGTTCTTGTTCGGGATTTTCCCGACCGACATCGGATATTACCGCATTAATTAATAGTTAATGTGCTCTAAGCGACAATAAGCAGGGTATTTCCAACAGTATGCTGGACACTATCCACTTGTACCAGGACTACGCGATTCCCTCCGTGATATAACACATGCGACAGGAACAGGGGTGCGAAACGTTCATTTGGATTTTGAAGACGTGACCTCTTGTGCGATATGAAGGCGGCGTACAACACATCTACCTCGGCCGTCCACATGCGCCTGACACGCGCCTTACAAATCATAGTTTGTAACGTCAGGGCACTTTGAGATGAATCTATCGAACCATCCTCGGTGTGCGCTCAAATTGCTGAGGATTTTTGTTGGTATCTGATAAGACATCCTAGAGACTTAATTGGCGTTAAAAAACGTATTAGAAATATATGGTGTCAATTATGAGGCGTTTTCGGGCAAAGCGAATAAATTATAGGTTTTGATTAGCACAAGAAGTGTCGAAAGATTCAATATTACCGTGCATTTAGCCAGGGTTCTTTACTATCCATAAATACTAACCAAATATATGCTAGTAGTAATTAAAAATATATATTTACTCATTTTTATTCATTGCTTTCACATCTTCGCCATTTTTTCTTCCTTAACAAACCCGCCTTCTTCCTTTCAATTAACAAAGACGGATTTCCGGAACCCGCTCGGCCTTGTTTCTCCGCCCCGACTGCTGATCAGCGATCCCAACGCGACCTCTCCCCGCATCGCTCCCCAGCGGCGCCACTTGCAAGTGGTCGGGCGCTGCCTCGCTCGCGTTTCCCACTCGCGGAGCCTCTGGGCAATGGTCATGGCCCCCTCTTTACTGCAGAGCTATCGATATTGTCATCGTCATCGTCTCTGTCTTTGCCATCGCCTCTGTCAGTCTCGTCGTCTGTCTTCGTCACGATGTCGTGTCGCTGTTATTTAATGGCCTTTGTCCCTCTAGTCGTCATATGATCGCTACCGTCATCAAGGCCGTAACCGTCATCGCCAAAGCCAATACGTTGAAGCCACCGCCTCTCCTCTCGCTTCCGTGAACGCCTGGCAGAGTCGCTGCCCCCTCGCTGCGCCGCCCCCAGCGACGCCGCCCCCCGCGCCGAGCCTTGTTTGGCGCAAGCGCGGCCTCCGACCAAATTACCGGTCGCATTGAGCCGCCCGGCGGCGCTCATTGTGCGCTCATTTTGACTCTGTATTTTGTACATTTCGCACCTCTTTCTGCGCGGCTCCTCGGGGCCGCGCGACGCCGCGCCCACGTTTCTTTCTGCGCTGCGGCGCGGGGCGGACGCACATGCGCGCGGGGGTCGCTCTAATAACAAACCGCTGTAATAGAATATTGCGCCCTCGGCCGAGCCCTCCGCGCGCCCCCTTTGTGCCCCTCCCCCCGCTCGTTTTCAGGAGGGAGTCCTCGGCCGCGCCGACTTCATGAAAGGGACCGCGCAACAAAGCTGCGGCGGGCGGGGCGCGCTGCATTCAGGGCAGCTCGCAATATGCGCTGTTGAATTGTAATACGAGTGTGATGTGTGTTTGCGGGAGGCGCGGCGGGGCGGAGACGCAAATTGAGACGTAGAAGGAGAGAGCGGGGGATGGTAGAGTGGCAATGAATGTATGCGCGAGGGAAAAGGGGGCGCGGCGGCAGGGGAAGAAGAAAAGAAAAGAATTAATGTGGTTAGGACGATATAAACGAACGAAGTTTTTAGGAATCTACTTTAAGAAAGCGGAGAATTACCACGTGTACAGGTAAAACACGGTTTCATAAGAAACAAAACAGCAATGAAGGCTATTTTTTAATTGAAAAATATGAATGTTGAAGAAAATAGTTAACGTAGATACAACGTTACGAAAGTTTCAATATTACCTGCTAACATAAATACATATCAAATTGAATTAGTCAATTAATTGATTACAAATTAAGTTGAAATATACATTCTCAAGTAATAAAAGTTGTCAGTAATAAAAACAACAAAAAATTAAAAAGTAATTCATGTTTAAGAAAACGCACGATAGAATTTCGGAAACGAATGCTAAATTATGTAAAACTGTTTTAGCACTGAAGTGTCTCAGAAAAGCGCCTGAATAAATATGAAACTTAAAAAAAAAATAGTGACTAGGTTTGTGCTGTTATATTTAATATAACCTTGGCAGACGCCGGGCTGTAGGCTAGGTTGCCAATATTTGGAATTTTGGCGCGAACTTCTTCAGGGCTAAATGCAGCGAGCAAGAATGAGCCTGCACAATTGAGCCCTGTTTGCTTTGCTTCGCCGGACGGGGAAGGGCATAGAAATCGCGGGGCGTTAAGCAAGCGGCGCCGAGGGGGGGCGGGCAGCCCCCCCCCCCCCCGCCAAAGGCGCTGAGTTCTCGCTTGCGCTCGTTGGGCAAGCGCGAATTAGCCAGATGAGCCTCGTCAATTTGTAGCTTTCCGCGCTCGCGCGCCGCCGGGGGGGGGGGGGGGGAAGTGACCCGCATTCGCCCTCGCGTGGCCTCTTCAGCTGCTCTCCTATATTGCGCAGCCGCCCTTATTTCCACGCGAAGAACGGCAGTCCGAGCGCCGGCGGTTTGAAGGGACTTCTTTCTCCGTCCGCTTGACTCGCGTGGACGAGCGTCGAGCTGGAGGGGAGACTCCGCGGGTGCGTTTTTCGGTTTGCAGTTGCCAGTCCACAGCCGAAGCTTCGGAGGCCGAGGGATGGTGTATGTGAGGGCGAGGTTTGTATGCAGATGGCAGGCACACACACACATGCACACCTCGCCCTCTGGTGGATATTCGACTAAGCTAAGCGACTTCTTGAATGAGCATTCTAGAGATTGTTCTGATTAGTTGTGTCCTGATTAGTGATATCTGGTCTGTTCCTGGCGGATGCGGAAGTACGAGTAGTTGCTTAAAAAACGGAGCACATGCCACGAGTGAAATCCTGTTTGCGGTCCCGTCTCCGTAGACCGAACTGGCTTCTAGCACAATTGGACAGGGACTGCAGATTCCTGATTTATCACTTGAATCGCCATTGCGTTTTTTCACATTACCCGTCACATTTTCCCTTCGGATCTATTTTTCTGTTCCAGGCACGTCTTTTAGTTTCTGTAAGCGCCAATGTTACACTTGTGGTCGCTCGCGTTTGAAATAGTGCGCCGTATTTTCGTTCCTAACACGATGTTCTGAAATCTCCTGTTCGGCATTCTCCACACGGGCACACGTGCGGTTGGAAGTAATACGGTGAAGCATTTTCCGTGGTGTTGAAAGTACAGATGCTGGCTTGAAGGAATCGTGTTTCACATGTAGATATCCAGGTTACTGGCAGACTTAGATATCTTCATCTTTAAACAAAAAAATCTTCAATGCACTTTTCACATCATATTTTACTCACGTAATATATTGGTTCTCGGAGAAAGAAGATTTGACATTTTCAGTGTATGAGAAATAATCCAGTTTGTAACTTCCTTGTAGTACAGTTACAGCC
Organism: Gryllus longicercus; assembly: GCA_038098605.1. Classification (NCBI taxonomy): domain Eukaryota; kingdom Metazoa; phylum Arthropoda; class Insecta; order Orthoptera; family Gryllidae; genus Gryllus; species Gryllus longicercus. The sequence goes on from JAZDUA010000124.1 coordinate 1,892,699, forward strand.
GACAATTTGTGTCTTTTTCTGCTTTCTTTGTTAAATATCAACTTTTAAATTGACATGTCACAAATGGCCTGCTTCGCATGTACTGTTATATCTTTTTAAGAAGCACACCGTAGATTAACATTTGCATTGTAGTACATGTTCTAGTAAAACTAAGCGATATTAACCGTTGTTCCCAAAGCGCAAATTCAAAAATTGATGAATAAAATAATAATTTAATCGTTGCGTATTTACAGAATAGTCCCACTCGAGGTTGTTAGCATTCTCCAACAATTTCATTTTCCACTAAAAGTGTTGAGAATTTATCCACATCATAAACTCAGGTTCTTTTATTTATTGCACATCTCTTTAAATCTATAATTAGTTTCTTCTAATAACAATATACTCTTTTAATCCCACTGACAGAATCTATTCATGTTTAAATTTGCATTCCAGGCCAATAGACACTTCTTTTGAGAATGCAAACCGCCCTGCTCTCAGGAGATTGTTGATTCTTCCCCCCGAGAGGGGCAATAGGGATTGCAAACGTTTAAGGCCAACTGGTGCAGCAAAGCGCTTGCTGAGCTGTCTCGGGGGCCCAGCTGTTTAGGGGATTAGGGCGAATAAGCGCTTTAATGGCACCTGCAGGCGCAGACAGGCTCTCGCCGCCACCTCCTCCGCTACGACCACCGCCGCCACTGCTCCAGGACCCTGCTGCCGTCACCTTTTTTGCCGCGTCGCCATCTCCGCCACTGACACTGTCACCGCCGCCGCCCCCTGCCGGGCATTCGCAGGCGCCAAAGCGGCTTAGGGCCCTCGAGCGAAGGCTAATCCGCCCGTCCCCGCCTCTTCGCCATAGCGATCGCCCCCCCCCCCCTCGACGGCTGCGCTCCGAGGCCGTTTGGGTCCACCAGATCGTCCCTCGCCGCTGGGAGAGGAGCCTTTGAGCGGCACGCACGCCCTCAGCGTTTTGTTACTTCGGCTAATGGAGGAAGGGTGAATTGCATTACTTACACTTGCTCTAGGATTTTCTGTTTGAGTCGCCGTCGCGGGGCATTTGCTATCGCTTTTAAGTCTCCCTTGCGGGTCGCGCGAACAAGTTCCTCTTTCTGCGGGAGGAACTTCGCCCTTTCCATGATTGGCCCTTAGCGCTCTTTTGTTCTCACTTGGGTCGGCAAATTGCAAGGATCAGCTGTAAAAACTAATCATTTAAAGAAAATACAGGTGCCATGTGGATGATCAGAAATGTTAATTTCCATTCTGATTTCATTCTTAGACATTTTCTTCTTCACACTCCTCCACCTGTCATTGGGCACGTGTCTAGTGATTAAATCAAGTATTTTTTAAATTCTTTTGTCAGGCTTTAAATAGAGCCAACACATATTGGCATGTATTCTTCATGTTGTGACGAAAAGGTTAATTCTTCTGAGCCAACATTTTCAGATTAAGGTATAAAGATAGAAAGCAAAACAATAAATATTATTAAAATAAACCAATCAATTCGTTGAACGATCTTGCCGTTTCAAACACTGTACCCGTGCAAGAACTTGATGTAAGCGAATTTTACACCGAATATAAATAAAGTCAATTCAGTAAATAAATAAAACGAAAATAATAAATTAATATTGCAAAGAAAATAAATGAAATAAAAAATAAAGAAATGAAATTAAAAAAAATGAAGAACTGAAATAAAAACGAGTGAGTGGCCTCATTCGGTTCTGACGGAGTGGCAAGCAGCATTCGTGCAAAGGCAAGGGGGAGGGGGAGGGAGAGGGGGGGGGGCACGTCCCGCGCCGTTGACTCGCTCCCCCGAGCGCGTCATTGGCCCGCGCCGCGCGCCACGCGCCGTCACGGTGCGCGCCCGCGGCCCCTCGCCCCACCTCGCCCCCCTCGCCCCCCAGGCACGAGGCGCTCGCCACTCTCGGGGTTGTGCGTTCGACGCCAATCACACAACTCTCGGTAGCACTGCTTTCGCCGTCGCTCCCGCCGCCCTTGGCTTCTGCGCCACTGACCGAGTGGTACTGGAGGAACTGGAGTCGCTACTTTGGCTATCGACACTGCCATATTGAGAGCGTAAGGGTATAGTCAGGGTAAAGGTATCAATGCCCCCTTATCGCAGCTGCGACCCATTGTTAGCAACAGTTCCAATGTGTCCCAAAGCCCACGTTGCAGAAATTCCTTTCCTTACTTTTGATATTGACGCTGGTAGCAGTATCGATGCGCTCATGAGGAAGTGCGCCATAGAACAGCCGTCTTTGCACAAAAATCTCCCAATTTTATATGAAGACTCAGGAATTTAGCACTTGTTCCGATGCTTGTTTATCGTTCATTACAAAGTATAAACCGATCGATTCGTCCGTAAGTGATGGATCTTTTAGCTGATGTTCAAGCGGAGTATTTGGCGCAGTGACGACTCAGCGTCTTAGCCCGACATTCCAAAGCAAACGACTATCGATGTAGGTCGGAAGAGAGATTACCGCAGACACAACCAATCATCATAGTACTGTACAATTGAGATGTTTAAGAATGTTGCAATACTGACTATTTTGAATGTGTAGTTTATACACTAATGAATTTAAAACATCCGTATACTTCTCTTGACAATCTCATGCTTTTTTGCTAAATTTCTTCCTTTTGATTACAACAAACTATTGAAGATCATTCCTGAAAATGCTCGCATTCGGCCCTTCAAGATTATAATTCCTCTTCAAAATCTCTGGCAGCGCGTGTTCCGTCACGTGACGTAGTTAACGACAACTTAGAACCCTCAACCTCCTCCCAGCAGCAGAATCACTCGTCCACCGATAATCGCGCAGCAAGCTGCTTCAGAAGGGAGTCGCGGATACTGCCCTCGTAAAAGAGAGGCCCGTCTGGAACAAAAAGGAGTCGACGCGCCGGGCGACATTTCACTCTGGGGCCTCCTCCGAAGTCGGTGTTTTCCTGCAGCCACGAAAAGCTCACGGAATCATACAGCAGCTCAGCTGCGTCCTCGCACCGCGTCGGGCGGGTTTTCTGAACCAGTAAGAAACCAGTTGCAACCGGAAGGTCGGGCCAGCCGATCCGAAGGGAACCAATTTTATTGGTGGATGAAATTTGTCGAAACCGTCCTAACGAATGTTTGTTTTATCTAGGACGAAGAAATGATTGCCGTAGCAGATAAATTTCAGAAAATAAAATTGCATCATTTGGTCTGAATGTTTCTACATTCCACATGTGATTCAATAGTTCATGGCCGAATTAAGAAGAGAGAATAATGGGGCATATTGAATGTTCTTTACATGTTTTGGTAGATAGTGGCGCGACAACCAATTTGTTTCAAGCTTTATTTCAAGATCCCTACTTAAAATGCTGGCATCGAAAATGAGCAGTGGTCCAACAGCACGTATTTTCTCGCATCAGTAACGGATGTGTAAAATTATAAATCCCCGATTTCTCTCCATATTACACACTTCTCAGCCATCATTTGTTAAACTTATTGCTAATCGTAGGGCATTAAATACGAAAGCTTAGTTCATTTAAAGGCAACACACCAATACAAAATCTACCATCTAAAACACTATTCTATTAACCCAGAAATACCCAATAATGAAAAGTTTTAATGAGGGTTTCAAATGGCTGTAACGCGGCGTACCGATTGTCGCAGTGCCACCTGATAATTCCTGAATGGTTCTAGAAAAAGAGCCTCCAATCTGCAATTCTCTGTTCGCCGAAAATGGAACCAGCACCAATTTTTTACCGTCCTTTATACGAACAAAAAGGAAATTTAAAGAAACAGTTTGAAATATTTTTTGAGAAAATAATTGTTAAACTTTATAGTAAATTGCGTATATATCACGCAAAATTAATCAAACACACCTCATATTTTTGAGAAATTAAACTTAGCCTTAGTTAAAGTTCGACGAACGTGTTTCGAGAAAAAAAGTTTCATCAAAACATTTGAAGCCACGTTTTAAGAAAATTTTGAAAATGTAAAGTTCCCTCGAAAATCAAAATATCCGTTTCATATACCCACGCCATCGACTTTTTTCAGATCGATCGGGGAATATCGCAGACGTTTTATCAATCGGTTTTTCGGTATCGAGAACTCACGAAACGTTATGTTGCTAGGGCCCGACAGTAAGAGTTTTTCTGACGAAAAATTGGCTTTTATTCCGCTGCATGGCAATACTTTTTCTATACCGCGTAATCTGTGTGAGAGAAAGTAAAATTATAAAATGCATTACATTTATTGTCAAAAGGTACAATCATAAAATTACGTTTTAGGCAAATAAATTGCACCTGAGTTCTTAGAGGTTTTTTTGAATCTTTGATGATGGTTGCGACGGCTCGTCCTGCAACAAAAATGGTAGTTTGTTCAATAAATTCTCGGCAGAAGCCTCTTTGTAATCGTACGGCGGCGCATGAATTGTGACGCGAAATGACAGTGTGTGCCGAAGAAACGTTATTCAAAGCCAGCTCCCCGGCACTTCCTGAACACGCGTAGCGCGCGCAGAGACGCCCACGCAAAGGCGCAGCCGCGCGAGGAACAGCGAGGCCTTGTGCTCGCTCTGAGAGGAACGCCGCGCCGCCTTGCAAGCCCATCTGGAAAGTGACACAACGCTAAAATCTTCCTCTTCTTGTTAATTGAAGATGTATGTTCATGAAAAATTTTATAAATGTGGTTCAGGAGATCGCTGGTTCACGGAGTAAACCTTTGTCGTCGACTCCGAAGTAAACAGCTACACGCTAAATGAAACCATTATCGTGCAAAATAATATTTGTTAAGTGTGCAATTTTGCTTGTGCGTCGACTACATTTCTTGTTTCTCGGATTTATGAGCTTGGAATTCACTTTCTGCGGATTGAGTAGCTTTTAGTTTTACAAATCTTTATTGAATTCGTGGAATTCCTGTTTTTTTTGAAAACATATATGCTGAGTCATGTTGTTTATGCAAATAGGTATTGACGCTGGTATAAATCTGTGTAGGAGTCCTCCAAAAGTCCCGCCACCGCAAAGGACGTTCGTATGTTGTTGCATCCAGGAGTGTGGTGCTCGAGGCATTCGCCCACCCATTCAACCTGCACTCTCTCTCACCGGCCACGGACCGCGCACGATCTTTCCTTCCTCTTCCTTGTCCTATCCTGACCCTTACTTTCACACACTTCAACTCACATGCACTACACTTCCACACAAGTGCGGGAATATCACTCAGAAGCTTACAGATTGTCTTGCCTGAGGCTGCGCTGGTGGAGGTACCAGGTTGGGGAGCACCCGCAGGCCGCCGTCGAAGTTGGCGCCGGATCTCGTCATTCAGCGGGCGAGGATCAGTCATATTTTTTTACATTTACATTTTATTAGAACTGCAATTGGGTATAACCCGGTGGCAGTTAATGACAATAATTGCAAAAATTACAACACTTACATTAATAATAATAATACTAAGAATTATAATAATAATAATAATAATAATAATAATAATAATAATAATAATAATACCGCACAATACAGTACAAGACGAAAAGCAGCATTGAAAAGAGCATTGATCACGTCCACCGCACTTCACTTCACTTCACTTCACTTCACTACACTACACTTTTTTGCTTTGAATTACACTGACCAGCACTTCACAGCACTTTACCGCACTACACAGCACATACTCATTTAATATCTTGTTCTAATTTGTTTCTAAAACTTCGGACACTGAGAGGAAAAGCTTTGAAAACTGCTGCAGGTAAACTGTTCCAATCTCTAATTGTTCTGTTACAAAAGGAAAACTTCCCAAGATCTGAATTTTGTTTCCTTTCTCGAATTTTGTGGGTGTGATCGCTTCGGCCGAAATAATTTGATTCCCGTTTATCCCGTGATAAAGACATGTACAACACTTGTGGGAGTAATGACCTTTTAATTTGACGCACGCAGAATTACTAATCAACTTTTCTCTCTCTCTCTCTCTCTCTCTCTCTCTCTCTCTCTCTCTCTCTCTCTCCTATTTCTCTGCCTCTCTCTCATTTATCACTCATTCTCTCACCCAGTAATGCCATTCATTCATTCGTTCACTCAGTCGCTCTCTCCCCAAGGGTTGGCGGTGGGGTGCGCAGGGGAGGCATTCTGTGCCCAGAGCCCGCCCCTCCGTGCCTGCGCCCGGCGGGCCATCTCGATGAGGTGCGCGCAGCGGATGTCTGCGCGCGGCCTTTTTACTCTGTTTCTGCGCCCGCGGACAGGCTGCATCTGACGGACGCTCTGTGTGTATGTGTGTGTGTTTGTGTGTGCAAACAGCGCCAGCGAACACATTTGTACCGTTAGATGCACAAAGAATGATTGTGGCGCGGCCGGTTTCCAGAGGGAGGCGTGAAGGTAGTGTTTTGCGCTTTTGCACGCAATTGGTTGAGGAATGTGTTGAGAACACAGAAGATACTCATCGTTAATTATATTTCGATACCAAAACGAAATAAGTGAGAGATGCTTGTTCGTTAATTCACTTGAATTTATGAGAGACCTCCATCTATATGTGTTAGAATATTACTTTATTTAGATTGTAACGGTCTCTTGTTTAGCGGTGCTTCGTTCTCTCATGTTTATTAAAACCTTTTATACTAGTGCGATTTGGGCTAAGTTAATTTTGTTGTAGGGCACTCGATTAGTTATTCTGTTCACATCTCCTTCCAGCAGATTTCAAATGACACGGCTTCAGATCGTTTGAAATATTACTTTGCCTTCTGCAACTACTTTCGGTGTTATATCGAAACACCACCATCCAAAAGTTCCTTCCAATTTTCATTTTTTGCCGACATAAGAGGCCTGAAAAAGAACGTCGACTTCATTTCCTCCCCACCATGGCCACGCCCATTTACAGCAAGTTTTTTGTACAATTTCGAAGAGATCTGAAGTCCTAGTAAGGCGTTAAGGGACGCTCCGTATGACTCAGACGCATAACATACTGGCAAAAAATATTTTTTAAAAAGCTGCAACTAGTTCTAAATAACTCGTCTAATGAATCGATTCGCTTCGTCTCGAGCTGCGGGCACCGAGAACTCGCCTCGGTCCGCCCCGGCAGCGGCCTTAACCTGCACTGCTTAGCAAGTCCATAAATTGAAGAGCGGGGCCGCGGGCGAACTGGAAGGAAATCGCTCTGGTTCTGCAGCCGCTGACCCCCAACGGGGCCTTTTCTTGCGGCTGCTCCGAATCGAATCGCGAAAGACCCGTTCCGCCAACGGAGGATACGTCGCGACGCGCGGTTGTCTGGATACGAGCGGATCATAAGCGGGGCAAACGAACAACTTTGGCTCCGGATGTGGCGTGGCATTTACGACGTTCTTTCTCAAGAAAGCAACTTTTTTGAAGAACTAGTTAAAAAGATATACACGTTTTCATGCAGTTATATTTCAAGATAACGTGGGACATGTAAGTTCAGAACTAAATTAACTAATCCACAAACACATCTGCATTGTGGGTTTCATTTAAGCGAGCAACTTCCAACTTTCGACAAGCCTTTGCTCTGTTCGGGACTGGTATTTTGTACTTTTGTTGTTGCTATTTTTATAATAGTTCCCATCTTTAACTTATTTTTTCATTTTATTAGTTGTAAAAGAAGATCGCCACAACGGAACAGAAAGATCACAATGTTAATAAAATAAATCGTAAATTAAAAAAAAGGCATTTCTTGACTCCTCTTGTCCACTCCAATTCCTCAGAAATTATCGTATTTATAAAAGAAATCGTTATTTGAGAACATGTTCTACAATCCCTACGGTCTAATAAATCACGGCCCGCATTGAATACGATATTTTATTAGCCTTCCTTGAAGTCGTTCTAAATCATTACAATTTCCTATTTGCATATTTGTGTTAATGTATTTACAGAGCCTTAAATAATACCGTTCCGAGTGCAAATAAACCGGTTTTTTCTGGCTTTAGTGCCCATCGTTGAAGCGAATTCTGATCCGAAGTCCAACTTTCGGCACGCGCCGCAGACGAACCGGCCCGCGAAGGCGATTGGCGCGCGCGCTCTCGTCACCCGAACCGGACGCCGCGCCGGGTCGTCGCTCCGGGCGCCCCAGCCAGCGCGGCGCGCGACGGGGGCGAAGCCGCGCCGGCCCCTGCAGGCGTCGATTTGCTCTTGATGTCGTGGCCTCACAACTTATATTGTAACGAGGCCGTTCCGGTTTGACCGGTTTCTTGTAAAATCTTAATACTGGGAGAGTCTTTCCACAGAAGCGCTTGTTTTATGCTTCCTCAATGAACATACGAAATCCACAGGATGCCTTTCAGGAAGAACCAGAAGCCAATTCCAATGGGTGTCCGGGGGTTTAAATATCGGCTGCCTGCCTGCCTGCCTGCCTGCCTGCTCGTTTTCTTTTATTTTTGCGGCCAACGGAACCTGTTTCGGGCTGGAGGATGGCCTGGGGGCGAGCAGCGATTCTGTGGCGCGGACTCGGGCACTCGCATCCATGCGTGCTCGCGCACACAAACACACATGCATTTGCTTATACTTGCACACAGAGCATGCGTCATAAATACCAGCACATGATTACAAAAATATCAACCATAAAACAATGTGCCGAATCACACTCACGCATTCACACACACATACTTCTACACTTTGACACATGCACTTTGGCACATATGCAATTCCTTTAGGTGCTCCCGCGCACCCACGCATACACACACATACGCGCTCATACGCCCACACACGCGCGCTCACACGCACACACATACGCCTGCACACACGCAATCACTTCACAGCACAAGCACATTATCACTGTGATGTACATGTGAACACACACTCCGTGCCAAATACACACACACTTTGTTATATAGTCAGTGCACAAGAAAATTGCATCAATTACAATGTCCTCTTTTTCTAGTGATTGAAGTATGTTGAGAAAATATTATGTGTTACTGTAAAAAAATCATATACATAATAATAACAACATAAAATGAAATAGGTAATTAACAGAAAGCTGGTATCTTTATTGAGAGAAACACATTTTTTCTTGTGCTCCGATGACATTCAGCTCTCTCTCTCTCTCTCTCTTTGTCTCTCTTTCCCTCTCTCTCTTTCTCTCTCTTTCCCTCTCTCTCTCTTTCTCTTTCCCTCTCTCTCTCTCTTTGTCTCTCTTTCCCTCTCTCTCTCTCTTTGTCTCTCTTTCCCTCTCTCTCTCTCTCTCTTTGTCTCTCTTTCCCTCTCTCTCTCACTCAGACATCTCACACGCATTTATTAATGCTGAAAATTCATATCCTTGCACGTGATAAAATTTCAATTACATATTGAAATATTGAATTCAGTATTTTAAAGTTATATATTGTAAATTCTTTTGCACTTAACTCCGGAATTTCTTTTGTAGGACTAAAATTGGCAAATTAATACAGAAAATGCTGGTAGAATTTTGAACAATATTGCAAAGCAAGAAGTACGTTTTCCTTTTTACGTTCAGTTAGATTATTCCACAGGCATTCGCAAGGCTCGTCTTGCAGTTATTTGGATCTAATCCAGATTTCCTCCCGGTGCTCGTAGCAACGGAAGGTATTTCCCGCCCTCGCGACGTAAGTGTTCTACGCAGGATTTAGTAATTTATTGCTGACTTTCCCTCAGGCAAAGCGATAGGAATGGTGGAGTGTTTATGTTACTTTTTTATTGCTTCCCTGTTTTAGAACGGCTGAAAGATAAATATTAGTGTCGGGATATATAATTTCATCTTCCTGCGGAAGTTGTTCATTTTTCGATATGAAACAAGATTTATGTTACATTAAAACGGAAGGTGTCTTCCCGCAACTGATATGCGAAATTAGAGACGACCATAGTAAGAAAATACCTTCTTTATCGCGTAAAGTTTGAATGTTTTACCGAATTCAGACTCTGCTTTACAAATTTTGCAATATACGACTGGTAGAGAAACTACTTATATTTTCATTGTTTCAAAATCTAATTTTTTTTTCAAACGAGCATCCTTGTTGAACATGTATTACTTGCCCTTGATGGAGTGAGTTAACCATACCTGCATATAATTGTAGGCTGTGAATCTTCTTGAGTTCCTTGGAGTCAGTGTCGTCCATTGAGAGGACCGGCAGACAAATGTAACAGAGCGTAATGATAGACATTATAGAGCGAAGCCACAGCATTTATAAAGCCAAGTGTACTGCGGGGTCGATCGCGGTCGTACAGCAAATGTGGTATAAACGGTTCCTTATTACACGTTCTAGAACCACGAGACGTTAAACAATAGGCGGCGCAGTCGCGCACGGGGGGGGGGGGGGGGGGGGTAAGATTTACATCTCGCTGGTCGAGGTGGACGTTCTCTTCTTCGTCCGGTCAGTTGTGTTATGTGCATCTTGTCTCGTTTCCTGTTTAATGATCACGTAGTGCTTATTAGGATACCCAGTTTTAAATAATCTGTAATTCAGCTTTGCAAGAACCAATGGTCTTTCACACTACTACTATTTTCAAAAGGTAATGACTTATAATTTGAAATGGTTAGAAATAAAGTCTTTAATTATTGAGTAATGAAGTGACCTTCATAAAAATGGCATCCAATCTAATATTTTTCATATACCTTTTTAATTAGTTCCAATCTTCCACCTTATACTGAAAAATATTCAAGAGGCAGTGCGGTACCAAAAGATGTATTGAAACGTTGAAATAGAATTAAAATGATACATTTTCCGTTTTTATGATCTTAATTAAATGTCTAGTAACTTATCATAGAAACTATTAATATTTGTTGTAGTTATGCTAGTGCAACATAATTGTAAATTTTTTCAAGTATTAATTTCAAATGTCTATTTTTACTCTATCTATCAATAAAAATGTATCACTAAAAACGTGTATAACCCAAATTTCACTAACATGAAATATATTTGTTTCAGAATACCAACGTTGATAATGATGGAGGCTTTATCAACGACCTGCCGTTGTTAAAAAGTGAGTACTCGAGAACAAAGTTCTCTATATTCTTATCTTAACATCCTTCGAAAAGTGCTCTGTGTCCAGAGAATCGTACTTATTTGCTTGTTATCAAAAATGCCCGAACAAGACGCGAGATATTTGATCTTCCGGAAACATAAGTCTCCCGCACATTAAGCAGTTGTTTCTGTTTTCCCTGTATCAGATTAATCTACTTGCTCTAAAGTATCATGAACGTTAGGAAAAAATCGTTTGTTTAAAAAGTTCACTGAAGCGTTTAAATTTTGATCCCTTTTAATAATGAATTATAGTGAATATATTTTAGAAGTCGTGGTGTTTGCAGAAGCGAATCTCGCCCGTAAGGCACGAATGTGGGCGAGGGGCGCCGTCGCGTGGGGGGCGGAGCGGGAGGCTGCAGCGTTAACCGATTTCATCGGCACGGGGAGGCGCTGGCGTGGAGTTATTAGAAAATGTTGCCGAGCAGGCTGGCCGTGGAGGGGCCTTAGGCTGCGCCGGGGGCGCTCCCTATCGGATATTGATATCTCGGGATGACGTCCTCGCTCGCGCTGTCCTCGCCCCGTCCTCGTGGCGTCCTTACTCCCCCTTTCCTGCGATTATCGGCAGTTCGAGTGACGACCGTCCTCGCCCTCGCCGGCCTGGGTGTGTCTTTCGTCCCCGTCCCCGCCGCCGCCACCGCCACCGTCCTCGTCGGCGTCCTCATCGCCGCCTGCGCGTACGGGAAGCTCGTGTAAAAATCGGTGCCCCGAGCGCCGTTAAAATCGGGACGTGCGGTTTGGAGTTTGTTCCTTGAAATTCGTTCGGGATTTTGAAGTGGCGATATTTCGAGCCCTGCAGTTCCGAGTACCACGGCGACGGTGGCTCAGCCGCCAGACCGCTTGCATTCCACCCTGGTTCGACTCCCGGTCGCTCCATGTGGCATTTGTGGTGGGCAAAGCAGCTCGCGGCAGGTTTTCGTGTTCCCCTGCAGCCTTATACCATTAGACCACTTGTGCATCATTCGTGTCATATTTGCAATCCTCCATTCAGACAAATTATATAGCCATAAAGCCGAGGAACGTATAGTAAAGAAGTCCAAAGTATCATAATCAATGTGTGGTCTATAACAAAGATTTGTTGATTAAAATGTTGCTCGTGCGTGCATTAGATATGAAAAGTAATACATTAAATACACAATCAGGAGCTATGCTGTACCTAGAGACGATGAACACGTCCTCTATTAGCGCATATATTTTCAGTAATACATTGATGTCTTATACTTCAGTGAGCATGTTTTCTTCTTTTTTCTTTATTCTTTCATTTTTACCTGAACATACTGGTTGTTAAAATTTAAAAATTAAAACGAAAATTTACTTCCGAGAAAAATTCTGATAATCTCATGGTCTTTGAATACCCACGACCAATGTAATAAAAATTATTAAGTATATACATAAGTATAATACGGAAAGTCATTCCTGAGTTACCATTTAATGTCACAAAATCTTACGGTACGTATAGCAATTTACTTCCCTCTCATCCCTGAGTCTTTCACTAGATGGATTTATTTCACATCATTGGAGTACTTCCGTAGTTAAAATAGCATTATTCCATTAACGATTTTAAACCCTGTCCATTCTAGCTCATGGCTCGCATCTTACACGTACTATTAAATGTTTGTTTTCCTTATCATTCCGTCATCAAAAAAGGAATACAATTATCAGTGTTGTTACAGAAGTACTTCATAAAAATCGTCATCTTCTATGTGAACATATGTTTAGATGATAGTGCATTTTAGTGGTAAAAAATTCATAAATGCACTTGACAAAGCAGCCAACGCATGGAGAGGAACTCTTTGTCTTTGGCGAAGAAGTAAACGGTTTCGCCCGCAGTAAACCCATTCTTCAGCAAAGTTACATTTTGCCTCCAGCGCGGGTGCGAATTATTATAGGTCGCAGAGTAAATGATAATTGAAGGGCTCAATAGAACAAGGGAGTTTCCTAGTTCCGAAATGTTGATAGTTTTAGTAGAACTTTCATAATATAATTCAGTACACTTTTAAAATGAACACTTGCTTATAAGTCCATAGCGAATTTAAATAGCACATTACACTACAATAAAACTTGAAATTATATTTAATGATACTAAGTGAAATTCACAAAAAGTGTGGGGCAGTTCTACTCAGCCCTTCGATACATTTCGCTGACTCCATTGTACGTAGGTGCCTTTTGCCCCCCCCTCCCCCCTGTTCCGCCTGCTGCTCCTCGGGCCTCGCGCCCCGCGCCGGCGAATCAGCCAGGCAGCGCCAGCGGCCGTGTGCCTCCGCACTTCGAGGCCCCGCGCCCACGCCACGCGCGCACATGGAGTGGGTCAACAACAATTATTAAGCGACAAATAACACAATTCAGCGTTGTCTTTGCAGCGGCTCCCACCTGGAGGCCCCAGAGACCCGACCGTGGCAGGGTTTTCGACACACGCCAGTTAGCGAGATCGAATACAGCCGCGATCTGGAGGAGAACTGTCGCGGCCGACTGCTCTTATCGACACCTGGCGATTGCCTCAGCAAGACCTTAACAAAGGAGCGACGATCCACCGCGACCTTTCCTTCCTCCTCCTCCTCCTCCTCGTCTCCTCTCCTCTCCCGTTACACACTTCAATAACATGCAACTGCGGTTTCTCTCTTACGGCTGTTGAAGCATTTCTTTTCATGTTTTTACGCGTTACTTTGTATTTGGAAATACAAAGTTTTGTAGAATATTTAGAGTTATTTTCACAACATCATACGGGCGTACTAGATAAATGAGGTGCCTAAACGTGGCGAAAGCACTAAAGAAATCTCTTTGCTCAAGTGACGTGTGCCAAGCATGCTACGAGGCACGCTGATTGTACAACCATTGCCGCGGCTACTTGCTTCACACAATGATTCGCGAAAGACTTATGACGTCGATGCGATGGCGCGTGAAGATTGAAACTGGGATGTGAGATCTGCGACCATTCAATGAGGGATTTCTGCTGCACTAAGCGAGTTCTTTGAAGGTTTCCTCAAGTTCCCGTTTACTCCACTATTTCATCCACATTCATCTTATCGCAATTATCACTGCCATCTTCTTCAATCACCACTCATTAATGTCAATGCCCTCTGCAGATGAAGACCCTCCAAACCGAAATAAATGCAATAAATAAACCCGCTATTGGGGCAATGCGACCACGAAAGCTTTCCGGGGTCCAGATGAGTTCGCAATCGCCACTCGAAGGCGTCTGCGCCCCGTAACGCCAGCGGTTGTGTTACTATTCCCGCCGCCTTCGCGCCGTCGCAGAGAGGCGGAGGAGCGAGGCGGGGGAGGGCTCGTCGGCCGCGGGCGGGGCCGCAGGGGCGTCGCGGCGCTGGCCCTCCACGTCCGTCAGCTGTCCGCTCGAGTGGCGTCGGCCGGCGTTGCGACGCGCCGCGACGCGTCGAGTTGTCGCCGTGGCCGGCGTCGCCAGTGTTGACTTTCCTGCAAAGAGACATTGTGCCGAGCGCGGGGTTTTTCGAGGTTGGCCGCTTGTTGAGCGCTTGCGGGAAGCGGCGCCGTTGGCAGCTGGCGACGCGTGTGCACAGGTCGCTGGCGCGGCGCGGAGGTTCTGCCTGGCGGACGTGCTAATGCTGTGTCGGGTGGTTACTCTGCGAGTATTAATAGAAATGGATGATGTTTGCAGAGCGCTTCATGACTGCGAGGATGACGCGACCGCACCTTTAGGACTTCGGACAACTGCGAGCGGAAATCGTGAAGTTTTCTCGGGGAATTTTTAAACATTTTTAACGAAATGTGAGCTTATTTCCAATGCGACTTAGATTCGTTTTTTTAGTTTTACATATCAAGATTTTCTTAAGACGCTTCTCCATTAACCTGCCATATATTGTTTTCAAAAATTACTTTTTTCCTAATTTAGCCGACAACAGTTTTAGTTCTTTCTAAAACTATATAGCTGAATATGAATACTTTATCTTTCAAAACAATTGTTCAACGAAAAATACGTCACTTTCAAAATAAGTTCTTCAAATGGTTCTCGTAATGTGTATTTAAGACACTCTTATTGAAATTTTCTAAAAATTATTTTTTTAGTTTTAATTACTCTATTATTTCTAATCAAGCTGACCTCGAAAGTTCATTTTCTTAACATTCTGAAATTTGCTTTAAATATTTTTATAAATTGTATTTTTATATTAGAATTTATTTTCCTTAAAATCGATTACACAAACGAAAAGGTAAATGAGGATTTTGTTTCTTTTAAAGCAAGTTAGTAAATAAACTTACAAGGAGGGTGTCATAACATTGAATTTCACAGGAAAATTAACTGAATTCCTCATTTCAATATCATCTTTAAAGTCTCTCGAAAAAGAGAACCGTTCTTGAAGACTTGAAATAATCTGAAGAACTAAGAAATACGTTTTTACGTGTTGTTCTTCTGTTAAATACTGGCAATTAGTATTCTTATACTTTTTCTAAATTAATAAAAATCCAATGTTTTCTCATCGTTACTTAATGCTTTTTACACAGACACGCTCATATTTTGCGAAAGCAACAAAACAATCTCCGTGGTTTTCATTCACGTAACATTCATACTCTCTTTGTATTGTGTAATCGCGTGTATGGTTCTGAATAATTTTTAACGATGTTTTTCAAAATACTAGTGTCTTAAAATCTCCATAATAAACAATGTTATATTTCACTATTATGTTTGTTCACTATTATGTTAGTGTTGTGCCGAAAACGGAATTTATTTCAGTTCAGTGAACTCGCTGATTGCGCACTTTCTAATTAGCAGTGAATAAATTCCATTTCCATTAACCGCCTCATCAGTATCCAGTTTCATAGGGTGAGTTATTTTTCACATTCATATTTTGTGCGATGACTTTCATACGTGGAAATAATTTAAGCACTAGAATCCAATTGTCACTAACTAACGTTTCAACAAACTGGTCAGATTCATCCCATCATTAGGTTCCTGGCAAGATGCGCCTGGCTGCTTAAGGCGCCCTTACGAGTAACTTAGAAGTGCGTCCTAGAGGCTGCCTGCAACGTGCAGGTGTTGCAGAGTGGTCGCTCTGTGGATTACGTAGACCGATTCAGAGACACATGGCACATGAAACAATGGAACACATTCTAATTCGGAACGGCAATTTTGGGGTTGCGCAGGCCCAAATTCTTTACCTGTCACGTAATTTAAGGTGCTCAGGAAAGGCGTTATAATTCAATTCGTTTACGTGTGCATGCACGTTAAATTGAAAATGTGCACATGTTTGGTAGTTAAACAAGAATTGTTCATTTTTGAAAAATAGAAAAAGCGCAAACATTTCGTCTTACGTGAAGGGTGAGCACATCAGGGAGCTCACCAGGTAAACAGGGCACATTCCCCACCAGGGTGCAGATCAGCAGTGCCTCGCGTTTGTTGCCGGACGGTACTGGAGCATCTCTCCACTTTTTTGTGTGTGCGTGTGAGTGAGCGATCGGGGGGGGGGGGGGTAAACCACTCCCGCTGAATTTAGTGAACGGCCGAAGTTTGATTTGACGAGCGTGTGTGATGGGGCCGCGGCCCCCATCAGAGCTGCTCGTGCCGTGGCCGTGGCCTTGGGCGCAGCGGCGGGGGGCGGGTGGCGGGCCGCGCGCCGCGCTACAGCGTCCTCCCGCTGCGCCGCGCCGTGTCGCCCGCGCGACCCCCTCGCGACACACATCTGTCCGCCTGTCACTTATGCAGATGACCCTTCAGCGCCCCCGCCCCGCCCCGCCCCGCCCCGCGCCGATTAGGGGGCTCGCGTCGCGGACCACCCAGCCCCTTAATGCCCGCAGAAAGGGCTCCGGGCATCGAGGCGGCGTCGGGGGGCGGGGCCCCTCTTTTTGCCATTTGGAGGGCTAATCAGGCGGCGCTGCGCGGCGGGGGGCGGGCGGGGGAAGGGCACAAAGCGGCCCTTTGTGCGGGCGACAAGGTGTGAACTTCCGCCGACGCTTCGTTTGCGCACAATGCTTGCATTACCCTCGCGCGGCGCGGGGCGGGGCGGGGCGTCTTGGGAGCGGCGCGGCCGATCGACGCCCACATGCACGGCGACGCAGCACAGCAGTCGCCGTTGTCACACGCGGGGAAGAAGAGGGGGCGGACAGGAGAGTTTCTATACAACTAATTATATCGATTACGTGTCGTATCGCCCATCTGCTCACCTGATGGAGTTAACTAGCCAAAGATTTGCCGACGTTAGTTAAAGCTCACATTTCTTTCACGAAAGTATGTATTACGCTGTCCTCTGGAATCTCCTTCGAGTTTTAAGATATTTATCGATTGGAATAACATAAGTCAAAATTTCCGATCCGTGGAATGAAATAAGATGCACTTTCTAATATTTCGGCCCCGTAAAGTGTGATGTAAAATAAATTAGGTAGGGCCAACTGTCCGCCAAAATGAAACTTCCAAAACAGGCCTGTATAGTTTCTTTTAATATTGTTATACAAATCTATAGGTAATGAATTTTAGACATTCAATATGAAAACCATGACTACAGTAGAACAAAACACTAAGAAGTATTCCTTGTTTCAGTAATAATGTATCAATTTTTACGACACATATCGGGTCAGTATGTAACTTCTTTTTGAAAAATGTATGCTAACATTGTTTTCATTAGAATATGATCTACCTTGAAGTGTCATCAAGGGAAGAAATTGTTTTAACATATAGGTCAATACATTAATTACTTTAGCTCCTGACCAAACCAATTAGTAGACCAATTTTCAATGCACACTGTATTACGTGTACTTATACGTCTTCTTTATTACCAGTCTAGCCCTAAATCCAATTCATTATTTTCATTACATACGTTGTGAATTACAGATTGGGAAGTCCTTAGCTCGAACATGATTAAAAAAATATTTTATACACTATTAATTTACACAAAGTTCACAAATGAAACTCTTCATTTGTATTGTGAGGCTTAAAACTAACGTATTATAAACTAAATGTAGTATAAAACACAATTGAGTCTGAGTCTCCTGGAGCACCTGCAATAAAGATTTAAATTGGAAAGTACGTGCATAGAAGTGGATGGGATAAACATTTTGTATTCTCCTTGGCTTTTCATTTTATTTTCCCATGTTAATGTGTTTTGATTAATGACGTGTAGCTTAGCATTTCTCGCCTATAAATTATATTCCATGTGATATGCAATGGGTTTTCGATTACGTTCGTGGTGTAATTGTTTTTTGGCAATGAATCAGGAGTCTTGGGTGATAGTTCGTATGTATATATTCTGGATTAATTGTATTTCGTTAATACTGTATTTAGGCGCATACGTCCAAATGAAGCAAGCGTACAGGAGAAGGGGTCTTATAGTGGTTTTAAATGAGGTGATGGCATGGTTGAGACAATTCATCTTAACGCGAATCTCGTCAATTTCCACCGCTTTCCCCAGCCCATTTGACGGCGTGACGCAGTTTCCGAACGCGGATTCTTCCCTCGCAAGCCCTGCGGCGCCCCGCGCCCTCGTCTTCCACGCGCGGGCAGCGGGGGGGGGGGGGGGCGGCCGCCGCTCCTGCGTCTTGTCTTCAGCGCCGAGCCCGTCGGTGCTGATTGGTCCTCCGGGGGCCAGTGCGTGATTCGCCCCGTTCGCCGTCATTTCCGCCTCTTCCGGCGGCGGAAGGCCTGCAGCCCGCCCCGCGCCCCTTGCGTGCACTTCCGCTGCCGGCACCCCGACGCACCCTTTGCCTGCCTGGTGGAGCGGGAGCAGCGAATGGGGTGTTTTTTGCGCCACAGCGATTTGCATACGGGGGACGTTTGGGGACAACCCGAAAATGAAACATTTCCTGTTGTGATTTTCACATTACGAGGAGAGGTTTCAAGTACGGCGTGTAGTATCTGCATAACTTTTTTTTTCGAAAACACAATCTCCATATTGAGCCTTGGCTTCGAACAAAGTATAACCTTCTTTGTTTGTTGCTTCTTGGGGATAATTTACTGTTAGGTCGCAATATCATTTTTAAATTCCTAAGATAATTTTCAAATTTGAATATTCACTTTGGTTTTTACCGAGAAATGTTTCATTCAATAGTGACTATCTAAAATCAGTACTGGATTTATTTTCAAATATTAATAAATTATTCAATATACTATTTCTCTCTTAGATGCTGTGTGTTTTCCTAAACGTTCACTAAATGTATGCTATCTTATCCGACTCAAAGAATCAAATGTTCAAATGAGCGATCTATCCACCTCCTGTACATTCATTTAAACAGGAAGAAACGTAAAACGACAAACTTCTATTTTCTGTTGCTTTTTTCGCCTTATTTTTTAAACCTCCAGAGGGTGCGGACTAAACACATTCTTTCTGTGTCATTATCCCCAGCTCATCAGTCAGGTACGACAGCTGCTAAAATGCTTTCTCTAAATGCAAATCTCTCGAGACACTGGGCAGTGCGATCGTAAAGCCAGGAATGCGCTAGTCGCAACCGCCAGGCAAATACGAGAAAACGCCTTCTTTCCTTCGCTCTGTCGGTGCGTTGCGAAACGAGGAGCGCGGACGTTTTTGGGCTCTGGTCTTAGAGTTCCGTCCCTCATAAATATTTTGAGAACATCACATGCATCATGAAATTAACGCAACGAAATCCATGAAAATAACTGTTATTGATATTGACATGTAGAATTAAGAAAAGTATCACTTTAGATACATTCGTGTTTTTAAAGGTCAACTGCACTTCGCGCGTCGGTGATAGTTTAGTGTGTACACAATTTGTTTGTATCGGTTAACGTGAGAGTACATTTCTGTTTGGAAAGAAAAAATCAACAATCGTTTTATACTGTCCTAAATGGAAGTAAAACCTTTAACATGTACATAAAAACAAAATATTGTATATAACTTCCCTATTATGTTGTAACAATTTTATTTGCATTTTCAACCAATAATTTTCTCATAAAAAATAAAATTGGGGATATGTTTGTGTTGAATGGACTGCGATTTTTATGACCATTAATTTCCGACCATAATAAAATACCATTAAATTAACTGAGTATTACTTTAAGTGGATGTAACACATTTTGTTATTTGATTTATTGGGTGAAATCAAAATTGCGACGTGAATTGCAAACTGTATTCCGCCAGTTTTCCGCCTTGACACTCTATATTGGCCGTCCGAAACTTGAGGAGGGTCGCACGCGCTCCGCAGCGGAGCGGCCCTCTCTTGGTTCCGGGGGCTCGACGTCCGCTTCTGTCAAAGCCGAAGACAGGTTCAATACGCATGCCACGCACCGCACGGGCCCGACCGCTGTGCTTTTCGTCGCAAAGGGAAGATTTTTCCAAAAGTTCACAATTTGTTGTTCTAAAAATTTCCATTTTGTGTTTGTAATGTTCGTAATATGTTGTTCAAAATTTCACAATTTCTTTTCCAACAGTTCTCCGTTTGTTTTTCAAAAGTTCTCAATTTGCTTTTTAAAAGTTGGCAATTTGCTTTCCCACTTCGCTCGCCGCCGAGCCCTGAAGGTTTGCGTTCTGCAGGTACGCACCCGTGGCTATTCTTCCCTGGGGACGGGAAGCTGAGTCAGAGCCGCAGTTTCGAAATGAAGAAGTCGCCCCAGGACCTGTCCGGAACCGGTAAACCAAATTAATTTTCATTTTCGATTCACGTAGTTCGCCTAGTAGGGGTTAACGTTTGTTTCTCAGTACTGTCTTTCTTAAATTTATTAAAATAAATAAAAAAGATGTACATTTTTGCACGAAGCTAACCTTGGTTCACTAACTTATTTTCTTGGCCGCTTGTTCGCATTTGTACTTGAATCAAATGTGTATTGTGCTTGGGGTTGATCTTTCAATTTCTTAAGGTCTTCATTATATTAACATGCGTTTCCAACTTTCCCGGCGTTAGGTGTGTTTATGGGATCTTATGACCCGACATTAACTATATTTTATGAAAGGTTCAGTAAATCACTTGTATGCTATGTATGTCCAACGTATACCTTGTGGTTTTGTATAAAGATCAGTGCATGCTTTCTTTACTACACGGTGCTTTAGAAATTCGTGGAATAAATTCATTTTATTTGTAAATGTCTCCATGTACTGGTAAAGTTTCTAATTTCGTCTATTTGTTTAATGAAACAAGTGTTAATGAGTTAAAATATTACTGCCTCCGTTCTAATCGTTGCATTTTAAAAATAGTGACATTATGAGTGACGTTACGAATTGTTCGTTTCGTAGATAATTCAAAATATTTTGCGAAATCATTGCCACCGCTTTTCATGTTAGTGAGTGTCTCGAAAGAAAATATAATCTAAATGGGTTAAGATGATATTGAAGAAAACACACTTAGGCGACCTCAGTTAAAGGAAGAAATGATTACTCTCAGGCCCATTCATTTGGGATAAGGATTTATGAATAAGCGTCTGGCCCTTGAAGAACACCGGTTCAAGACTCGACCATTTGGCCGTGATCCCTGCGGTGCTGCCCTCTGCCGGAGACGCCGCCCGCTCCGCCCCTCTCCCCCGCCCCCGCGGTGCACCGGCGAGAAACACGCGCGCTTGCAGGGCAGACGGTGAAGAGCCGTTGCTGTAAATTAAATAAGGCTAAGAGACAAAGTCAATGTTTTACGCCTACCATTTGCGTGAATAAAATTTTATAAATGAACGATAGTAATAATATTTTTAAAACGTTTAATCAAAACGTTTATTTCGTACATGTGAAGAGTAAGTAAATTTACATAATTAATACTGATTAAAAAATATACTCATGAATATATCTCCATTAAGATAATTGATATACGTAAAACAATACTTCAAAATTTGTAAGGCTAATCTAGGGGTTTGAATTTGTTAAGACGTCTTATTTCTAATCTGTTATTCAACAACTTTAGGGCTAAAGATGATAATAATAATAATAATAATAATAATAATAATAATAATAATAACTACAACAATAATAAAAACAAATATTATTATAATCACTGCCCACGATTTTTAGAATTACAGAGCAAATAATAGGAGATATCATGGTCTAAATGAGGCAGTGGTGCCGTCGCATCCGAGGGGGCGCGGCGGGGCCGGGTTGGAGCGCGACGCCATGGCGGCCGCCTCGCCCCCCCCCCCCCGGCCCCCCGCCCCCGCGTCACGTGGGGGCGGCGGCGCCGTGGGCGACACCCGGGGCGCCAGCGCCAATGGCGTCGCGACGCCCGCCCGCCCGCGACGGCGCCCGAGAGGCGTCGGCGCCCACGCCCCGCCCACGCCCCTCCAACGCCCGCGCACAGCAAGACTAAGCCAACTAAGTAGTAGAAGTATTCGCCTTGTGGCAGCCTTGTACCCTGCTCGTTACGTACGGAATGAGTTGCCTATATCGCAATTGCAACTTAAAGAATTGGCTGAGGCGGCAATCGCTCCCGGTTCTCCAGGTACTCTGGGCAACTGGTCGTATATTGAGAAGTCTGCGTTCGAGACTTTGAATTCGTTATTTAGGTAATCAAATCATACCTTCGTGTTATTAAGGGCCACACACTCCAGATACGATGAGATTGTACCTGCCCGTTATTGCTTTTTGGAAGTGGCTGGGTGTTTGCTCATCTCTTGTTAAGAAATCGGGACAAGAAGTTTCTTACCAAAACCAGTTCATTATATTTACCCTAATTTTACAAAGCAAATAAAAATCTTCTTATGAACGCACGCAAGTGGTTTTATAAGGACGATATGTTATCGCCATGTTATGTTAAATGGGAATAAGCAGGATTTGACAACATCCCTTATCCCCAGCGAAGTTCAGCTGTGAGCCATCATTGCCGCTCCCTGCAGCGACCCAGGCCGGGGATCCAGTCCACACTGTTGTGTATTTTCGACACGTGCTACATAGCTAGCTCGAATTCAGCCTATAGGAGAATTCCAGCAAACGGTTTCTCTAGCCGGTGGTTTTCTGTAGTTTCTCTGATCAACACCAGGCAAAATACTGGAGCACTCCAAGTAAATCCCTACCAAACACGCCAGGGACCACGCGCGATCTTTCCGTCATCAGCATCGTCTTCCTCTCCTCTCCTCTCGCCTCCTCTTCCATTTGGACGCACACGCGCACTTTCGCGTAGAAGCGCTACACTAGCGCGAATGCCGGGAGGTCGGGAGCTTAGACCTTCTCCCGGTTGGGGCGGTGCCCCGCTGGTGGGAGAGACCTGGTTGGGGGAAACTCACGCTAGCCGACGAGCATGTCAGCGCCCCTTCCAGCGGAGACGAACATCTCCACCGCCAAGAATTAAGAACATGCACTACATTAAAGAAGCGAGTGATCACAACAGTTGAAGTATTCGGTAACTTCAATAAATAATAACATTTCTCAAAAGTCAGTCAATCAAATTCATGAGCTTACGTGACACTCCATAAACATAGCAACAATGCAAACATTTTGGTAAACAAAGCTATTAGCTAGTTGTGATAGCTAACGTTCCACTGGGTTCTGATTGCTAGGTAGCAAATTTCACAATGTAAGATCAAAAATTCGAGGTAGAACATGTACTTAAAATGGGATAAGGCGAATCTTTCTTGTTTTTCAGTGATTTAATGGTAAATAAATATACTTAAGAATTTTTGATTCTCAAGTCGATTTTTTAATCGCGTTATCGAAATAAATATAACAAACAATTACTAAGATTTGGATGCGTTATTTATATTAAAAGTTTGCAGATGATATCTGTAGCAATATATACTTACTCCAGTTACAGTGTTTACTTTTTACATTTTTCGAATGAGTAGCAATAGAGTTAATGTATTACACTCTACTCTTATTTAGTTCCTTAAATAGATGAAATTAAGTGAAAAACTAAGGGGATAAAGCTAACACGATAATACAACCGAGATAACTCAGCTAAGATAATTTAGCTACGATGATTCTGTTTCACCTGATTGATTTTCCTCTATTGATTGATATTGCGTGAATAATTTTGCAGTTTTACTCTATAATTAGGTAGTATATGTAAGATCACATAATTTCCAATTATGTTTTAAATAACTGCGTATTTGGCTGTCGTAAAGAAACTCAGAACTGATGAGTTACTCTCCACTGAAACGTTTTTTTCATTTCATGTTCTATTAAAATGTTGCAAGTCTACGTGATAATTGATTAACATTGCAATTTGTATTGATAAATGTGCGTATCGAAGGTTTTTTTGTCGATTCTGACGGTCAATGAGTGATTTCCCAGAGTTCTTATGGAATTCGGTGATTGCCCAGCACATATTTAATAGAATCTAAATAAAGATATTTCAAAGGATCTAAATTCAAAGAATTTAAAAGAATATAAATATGAAAGAATGTAAATCTTTTCAAAGAATATAAATAAATATAAAATATGAAACTAGACCTTTAGACCATCATTAGTTCACGGAAGACACGAAAACGTCACATGAGTCGTCATAAGTGAATCAAATACGAAAGAGTTGACGAATCTTGGCGATTGGAAGTTTGGACAGTTTTCTGTTGCCCAGTCTAGAGTGTAGAAATTACTAATTGTTGAGTTCCTTAAGCAAGTGTCGTGAAAGTGTCTCCAGAAATTAGTACTGCATGTGAACATGCGAAGCACGCTATTTGACAAAAACCGTCCTGTCACCTCGGCCACGTTCCCTTTGCAGGTTCTTTTGCAGTTGCGCAGAGTATTTGCGTCATTGCATAGTTGGGGCTCTCACATAATGCGTGAAACTAGCTTACATTTTGTTACCATGATCGTATTTATTTATTGCCCAGTCTACCATATATTCCTGGTTTGTAAAAGTATTTCAGAAAACAAATACAATATCAAATTTAATAAACGGTTAACTCTCTTATTAAGAGTCCAGATAATGAGAACTCCTTAGATTTCTAGCTGCAATTTTTTAAACTGAATCATATCTTTATTAGTAGCTGATGTAGAACAATATTTTCGTTGTCCAGTAATCCAGGGATTACAACATAAAACAGAACGTTATCATATCTTATTCTAAATTCAATGTAGTAGAGTACTAAAGATATTCAGCTGAATACTCAAGAAGGTAAATATTTTATGATAAAACTGGTCAGTCCTTATTGATTTTGTTAATGCACGAAGATGATTTCTGTTATATAATATGCAGAAAATCCTCTCTTTGTTTCTTAATTTTTAATCGTATTTGGCAATGAATTGGACCACGAAGTCTCCATTGGACCACGGCCTTCAAGCCCGGAAACAACTGATTATGACGATATCAGTTGTTTTCATTTTCATGATCAGTTACATGAAAGTAACCAAAGTAAAAGTATTTCTCACAACATTTAAAATAGAAAGTTTGCGTTATTATTTTACTACACATTACTTAATTATGAAAACTTGATCTTGTGCACACATTTTAATTCCACAAACCACTAAATTTCAATTAAAATGTTATTTTATAATTTGTGTGATTTGTCAATTTGGTAATCTAGTCTGTTCGTGTATCCTGTCACCATTTCGAGAAAAGAGATTCCGTTCAAAAAGGACTCCAGCTTCTCCTAAGAGCACGCGGAAGAGAGCTTTTTCTGCATTGCTTAAGTGGAACACCCGTTTATTAGAAGTCGTCTCAGATTTCTTGCCAGTTCAGATTTCACGCCTGACATTTTAAAATATAACTGGCTGCTGTTATCTTTTTCAGAGTAAAGTTATTCATCTTCGTGATTACTTCAATTTATTTTACTTTAAGAGTGGCCAAATTTGTAAATATCATATAGATTCATTTAATACTACAACATAGTGTGCCATGCTCTTCCTATAAATATTATAGAAATTCTCTAAGTACTTTTCATATTAGTGATTTTTATTTACTGGCTTGCTTGAGATTTGCTTGAGTGTCATTCATTGGTTTGTGCTTATTTCGAGACTTGTAGCCAGTACATTAATTTCATTCAATTGATTAATATTTATAACTTGTGAGGATAATATGTTCGATGCAAAGAGGTAAAATTTTTTATATTACCTGGACTTATTGAGAGCCTGAAAATTTCGTGCGATATTAGTTTAGTAGAGCAGCTGAACATTCTTTCACTCGTTTTTCGTTGAAACCTTCTGTCGCCTTCTGAAACTCGGGGAGTGGCTCCTTCTGCTTTCTCCCCCACCCGCCACGTACTGGCACTCTCGCATCTGGTTCGTTGGTTTCTCAAGCGTTTGCAACACAATGCTACTTAATGGTCACTGTTGTTAATGGCTACTTAATGGTGCAGTACGTACAAGTAATAAACCTTTCGTGAAGTTGATTGCCTGTATATTATATCTTCTAATGGCGCCGCGATTTTAACGGGACGTTGGCAACCTAGTACGGTCACTTATACGTGGGTTTCGGGGAGAATTTTGAAATGATGAATGAACGCGGTCTGTCTTTGCCTCTTCTTGTCAGAAGCTTGAAGCAAAAACCCTCACGCGCCGCGCCGTTCGCGGCAGCAGCCTCCCAAAGAGCGGTTGCCGCCGCCATCGTCACGCTATTAAGGTCGGCTCCATTTGTGTATTGTAATGCCCAGCACTTGAGAAGATCTCCGCCCCGGGATCCCAGCAGGAAATGCGACCGGCCACTCGCCTGAAACGTATTACGCCGCCCCCCCGCCTCTTCCGGTCGTTACGTCGTACAACAATCATCCCGCGAGGTGCATCCTCCCCTATTGACGCGCAGCTTCGTCGCCACCGCCCCAGAGCGCGCCACCTGCGCGGGCGTCCGCCGGATGCGGCGCGTGTTTCCGAGAGTCGCCTCGTGGCGGCGCGCGGCGCGCTGCCCGGCGCCCATAAACGAAATTTTATAGTTGGCGGCAAAAAGCGGCGGGGCTCGTCCCGTGCGCCGGCCTTTAGGGCCCCGTTTCCTCAATCGCGGCTGGCGCGCGCCGCCCGGCGGGCCCTGGCCACGAAGATTCGAGAAGACTCGGAATATTGTGTACAAATGGGTTGCGAAACATATTACTCATTGCATTCATTTGCGTACACGTGCCTTGCTTCAATCTCAATTAACGCTAATAGGCTGTTGTTTATCATTTATCAAATCCATAATGTTTAATTTCCGCAATGGGTGTGTTAATGAAATATAGTAGCCTAGTGACTTTAAAATCTGAAGAGATTCATTACTAAGCAAGATTTTAGAAAAAAAATCAATAGTAGGGCTCAGCATAGTGTGGATTACATATGTAATATAAAATAATTACTCTTGTAGCGCTAACATACAAATGGCATGATGTAATAAATGGAAGAATAATACAATGGGTTTGGGCTCCCTTGAGGGTGAATGCGGCGCAGTGGTAACACGAAGGGATTGACAAATGTGCAAGAAACCAGTTGATGGCAGAAACACGATAAAGGAATCCGAAATGAAGCAAAGGATAGGTTTATGTTTTGAGTGTGCTTCGTAATAAAAGAGTAGGTTTTGCTTCTTCACGAAAATGGTTTATAATTGCAGAATCTATTCACAAAATGCAACCTCGATCACCAACTGCCGTTTTCTAGCGGTTGGCTGGTCTTATCGATATTTTTCCTTGTTTTTGTTTTCGAGTTGCCTGGTTGGGGGAAAACCCCGCCAGCCGACGGGTTGTCCTGCGCCAGATCTTTTAGTCTAGGTGGGTCGATCGCCGTATTCTCTTGCGATAAAACACGCACCACACTTACGAGAACAGTGGCCCTAGTCGTCGACGCGCGCGGAGCCACTAATCGCTCTATCAACCCAAGTGGCGTTGCTACGGCTTCTCCGGCACCCGGTGCTGCGGCGCTCCCTCGGCGTCCGGCTGGGGGGCGCGGGCGCGGGCGCGTGTCGCGGCCGGGAGGGCAGCTGTTTACATGGCGGAGCGGCCGCCGACACGCGCGTGTCACCGTGTCCCGCCCCACCGCCCCCACCGCCGCCGCCGCGCGCCGACATCCACCTCCCCCGCCCGGCTGATCCCCACCCTCTTCTGCCCCCGCCGTCCCCGCCACGCCATTTGCGCCACCAGCAGTTGCATCCGATCACTTCGCCCTCATTGATACACCATTCCATCGCTTTGCCACCCGGCCTTCTCGTCCCCCATCATCTCGTATCCTCGACTCCTCGTCGCCACAGTCAAGCCTTCACATCGCATCTCCTGCCCCCGCCCCCGCCCCTTCGGAATCTGCGTCGCTTCGTCACCCCATTGACCCGTGTTCTTCACCCCGCGCCACCACACACACGCGCATCCCTGCACCCCCCACCCCACCCCACCCTCCACGCGTGCAACGCGTTCGCTGCCCCGCCCCTCGCGGGCCGCGTCGCGTCGCGTGTCCAGCCGTCCGCCGCCCCGCACCGCGTTCCACGCGCGTTAGGGCGAATGTGGTTTTTACAAGCGCGCGACGCGTGGGAAAAGCGCGGCGCCGAGATCGTGTTCGCTTGTTTGAAAAAATGCACCACAATGCTTTTTATTTTTTTGCGAAAAGCATAGCGTTCGGCGAGTTGTTAAAAACGTTTCCGCCTATGTTTAAATGACAAATAACTCGACATCGAAAAGAATAAAAAGCTTTTGTCCTGCGTTCGAAGTTGACCTTCTGTGTTCTGGGGTTGTGGTTTGGAATTCGATATTTAATACAGTTCGGTAGCGTTTAAATGTATCATTTGTTTTTGGACCCAGATGAAAGGAATGAGAAATAGCATCCATATTTTTAACGCCTCTATTATAACAGCATATTATATTCTGTACTGTATCTGCTAAAATTGAGTTAGATTTTTTTTTCCAAAGTGAAAATAAGTACTTTTACTGTCGCGAATTCTTGTTATTGTTCTGTTAAAAATTATCTGAATTGTGATGTAATTGAATGTCTGATATAAAAATTCAATTTTTGGAAACTGTTACGTGAGGTTTTGATATAATAGTTATTCCGATGTAATAAAAGGGAAATGTGGTTTCTGTCTTTGTAAAGTCATGGAAAAAAAGATAAACGAAAATTGTTTCCATTACACCTTGTTTGAACGTCGTCCTAGGTTTCCGAGAAGTGTAAATATTCGGTTTTTGCACACACCCGCAATGTAACGGAGAAATTAGTTAGACATGGTGGTAAACCTCAGTCAAGCGTCATAATATGTAAAGTGTACCTTAATTTTATCACGTTATTCGTTACACATCGTATAAGGATAATAACCACAAAATTACCGCGAACGTTGTCCTCCCGTATAATTTTTTACCGACGCCCGAAGGAGCATGCAAGTGGGCAAACTACTTCGCCCTCATTTTTTCACCTGCTCGTCTCAGTCGGGTTTATTCGCCTCGTATGTCTTCTGACGCGCATTGTAATCCTCGTATATTTTCTGGATGATTTTTATGTCTTGTTTCCGCTGGATCAATTCGAAAATGTTACCATTTAACAGCCTTTGATTTTTTTCCACCTATGTTAGTATTTTTCGTTTGGGATTATGTTATTGATTCCAACATGTGACGATTTTCAATATCCCCTAATCCTTTAGCATAAAACGATTCAAAGAAGGATTATATATATACAAAGATCATCCATGCTAACACTGTTGGAATGCACGAGGCTGCTACATTTTTTTCCGTTGCGATTTTTGAACAAGAGAGTGAAGTATATTTTGCGGGCGGTGGGAAGGCGGTTGGGCTGGCGTCGTCGTGGTGTCGGTGGCGCCCAGGGGCTCGCGTGCGCAGGCGGGTAGGGGCGGGGGCGGGGGCGGGGCGGGCGCCGCCCGCAAAAAGGCGCCGCCGTAAACGTGTCGCGCGGGCGCTGGCGGCGGCGGCGACGGCGCGTGGGGCGCGGTCCCGTTGCGCCGGGCAAAAGCCGCCTGCAAAGCCCCTCGCGGCGCTCGGAAAGGGCCGTGCACGCGCCTCCTGGTGACGGCGCTCAAAGCGGCACAGCCTTCACCACCAATCCGGCCACGTGGCTGATGTGGAAAGTTCCAGGGTTTCGGCACCAATAGCCGTGTGCAGTAATCAGTGTCTTTGGAAACGCAAACGGTCTGTTAAGAAATGACATTTTTCAAGAGAGCGAAAAAAATTTTATTTTTTTGGCGCATTTGGTTTGGGTCACTTAGTTATACTGAAGCCACATGACAATCTGTGACCAGATGGAGAGCATAAATAGCTACATTTAGCAGAAGCATAAAAATAGTGAAATTTTAACGTATAACTTTCTGCGTTTTCAGTCACTTGGTGTGCGAAGTATTATTTACGTATGTCTTGTTTTTCGAGATATACCTAAGAATGCACTAAATGTAATCTTTCCGTAAGACTTACGTTGTGTCGCATAGTTATATCGCACACTAAAAATGTTTCATTCAAATATACTTCTTATAGTTCTTTTTCAGGTCTTATGTGAATCTCGAGTACAAAAAACCTGATAATTTATTTGTTACAAGGAAATAACTTAATTTTACAACGCATGTCACGTACGTTTTAACAAACCCCTAATCCAAAATTTCAAAAATAGAATAAGATTTAGAAATTCAGAATTAGATAGTTGAACATATAAAAAAACACAAGTAAAATAAATAATGTATTGGTTATTGCAATCGTATATTACATAAAACTTTATTTGTAACACGAATGTGATTATTTATTATTTTATACACATTACCACACACTATTCTGAAGTGCATTCGCAAATATTCCTAATATCGTGTTCCACCACCGCCCTGGAGTCTCGATTTCAGAGTGAAACCCGTCGCCGAAAAGAAAATTGTGAAGGCGTTGGGCGGCGCAGGCGGCGCGATGCAAGCGCAGCGGCGCGGCAACATTTTGCAATATATGGGCCGGGCCGTATCTTCCTTGCCCCGTCCGCTGCTCTGTCCATGAGAATGCCGCCGCCACTCCGCCCCGCGCCGGGCCGCTATCAAATATAATAATTCCTCCCCTTTGTCCGCTGCGGCCCGCGCCGATATGAGCGCAATCAGTTGGAAACGCGAGCGCCCGTCCGGCCCAGCCAGGCCGGCCTCTCAAAAGGGCGCGGCGGGGGCGGGGGCGGGGGCGGGGCGGGGCTGGCCGCGCAGCGAAGGCAGCAGAGGAGGAGGAGGAGAGGCGGGTGGAGAGGCCTCGAAGGAAAGACCAGGGTGATCGAGGTGAAGCATTCCCGAAAGAACGACCTACACCAGATAATTGCAAAGCTATTTCCAAGTGTGTGACGTATCTCCGTGTCCTTGTTATTCTAGTTTTACGTATTTACATACTCTTAATTCTTAAGATGCTGCTGAAAATGCTCTTCAACATGCTGCTGAATATAGTGTTCAAAAATGGTGTTTCTCCCATGTTAAATGGTATCCGAAAACCGTTGACTCCTATTTAAAATGTAAGATTAAATTTGAATACTCTCTCTTTCTGAAAAATTGTTTTATGGAGAAACTTCACTCTGGAAATAAGCTCACTCCTCTGCATTCTGGACTTCACTTAAGATTAGATTGCATTAGATTTATTTAGTCAAAGAACAGTAAAAACTGTACGTGACTTTCACACGACATGCTCTGAAGGGCAAAATTGAGAAGGTGATACCGATAATAAAGACCCATTTTATTGTGCTTATTCTCTAGGAGGTTTAGTTTCTTAAGTAGGAGTTATTCACTCAGCCGTCTGTTATATGGAATATTTTAATCGTAGCTCATTAACAGAGACATGAAGCATAGAACTCCAAATTCTGGGAGAGGAAAAGTTGAGGGAATTGGCGGGGAAAGAGAGAGGGTGTAAAGAGGAGGGAATATGCAGTTAGACATTCTGGTCGGAATCGGAAGCTGTGATGAAATTTGGCGAAGCTACTGGCAAGAACTCTCCAGAAAGACGTAATATTGAACGATGGGCGGTTAAGAAACGGAGTATGTAACAAAATATAATGTCGCTGTGAAGAGCAAAGCGACAGCGGTAATGGAAATCGTGCGATGGTACGAGAGATGCGAGGAGACTTGTCGCTTCTGGGGTTCAGTGGAGGAGGTGGAGCCGGCCTCTGCGTTTTGGACGAGAGCGGGGGCGAGTGAGCAGACGGGGGAGAGGCGTAGGCAGTAGAAGTGGACGGAGATGGCAGCGCGGAAGTGGCGGGGGGGGGGGGGGCGTGAGAGGGCCAGGGAGGTTTCGAAAGCGGAGGTGGTAGCGACAGTGGGGTTGGCAAAAAAGGGACGTGGCCGCAGCCGTTAGAAGAGACTGTGGGAGGGCGGCGGAGGGTTGGAAAGCGGAGGCGGTAGCGACAGTGGGGGTGGTCGGCGCGGGCGGTATGCGGGGCGGGGCGGGGCGGGGGACAGCCGGCGTCCGTTATTACTGCATCCCGCGCCCGCCGCTCCGGAATTTTAAATATGGCCATGTGTCTCAAGTTGAATCGCATTCTTCGGCTACTTAGCCTCTCGTGCGCGAAGGGGTAAATTACGAAAGAAATTATGATAATGAAATTCAACATTATGCGTTCGTGTGTGCGTGATGAGGCATTTTATTCGAATTTGGGAGAGCTGTTCTGGGAAGCTGGCCGCTGCCCGGCGCGGGGCGGCCGAGGCGAGCGACGGGGAACCTCATGCGGCGGGGAATGGCCGGGGAATTAAATTCTGTCGTAACGTAATAATATAATAATAGTAATAATAATTTATTATACTAATGAACACGCTACCAGTCTGTTGTAATACTTAAATATATAAAAATAAAACTCGCATAAAAAAAGATCAACTATTGGTGAACCCCGTATCAGATAAATTAATCTTGCTAGGCAGGCAAAATCGTAACTCTAGCATATTATTATTATCTATTCAAGGATTAATACGTTCTTCTACGACAATTATCTCTGACAAGGTCTTCCAACAATTCATCAGTTTCTAGAAGAGCGTTTGATATTTTTGTACGATTTTCTTATTTTTCCTTCCTCGTCTTTGACGAAATTTATTTCTTCCAAATTTGATATTTTCAATCTGAAAAACTTATTTCTCTTACTTTTCTCGCCTGCGTCCAAAGAAGTCGCGAGAATTTCATTATTGACACTTGCTTAAACTCTCGTAGTAGTCAACATAGGTAACGCTGCCATTGGCTTGAAGAGGTATCAACTTACTCAAGCCACCTGACTACACGAAACATGTTTCAGATATGTGACCGGAATGCAACTTAAATTGAATTATCGTTAGTGTCTCTAAGGAAATTTCACGAAATGTAGAGGAAAAGGGTTTGCTACAGAGGCTTCTTTAAAGGCATTGTGAATCTCTGCTTTAAAGACTTGTCAATATTCGATTTGCTACAGAACATGGTCACATTTTCAAAGCTTTTATCCCCTCTTGCCCCATTGTATTCCTCCATCGGTTTGCTATAAAATGATGAGGAATATTGCAGTAAATTTACTGTTTTTATAAAATGGTCGTGTGGTATTTGCATGGACATGGTCAATTAATTGCACTGCTTATTTTGATGAAAGCAGTTGCTGCAAACCTATCTACACCAAACTTTGATTACTTGAATTTGAGTCAAGCTATAAAAACGTTTTGATAACGTATCAATAATTTAATGTATCAATAACCAATTGATTAATATTTGAATATAAGGTATTATTTACTTCTAACTTATTATGTCAATATAATGTTTTGGTTTTCATGACTTTTTGCCAAATTGGAAGTGACCCATGACAAAATGAATTGTTATATACATTGCATTTTTAAGAAACATATTTCAGTAAAAGAATTTTGGAACATTTGATTGTTTGCTTCGAACCTCTCCCTTTACTTAATAATACAAGTAATACGTGCCGAGCATTTCCCGATGGTCAGGAAATTTGTTGAAAGAAAATACTTTTAGTCCACCCTCTTCTAATTTCGTTCTGGCGAATCTTGTAATATTCTTCTAATTCGTTATCAGGGGTCAGTTTTCCTTTGGTATTGACCATCTCCCCTTACGACCGAACGGCCAGAGCACTTTTTTATACTGCATCGCAGCTGCTTCCCCCTGATATTTTCTCTAACGCGTCGCACATCTAAGACAATGGAATCGAGAGCCGCGCGCGCTGATATTTTTAATTAAAATATCTCTTAGCATATCTAAATGGAAGGATCGTATTGACTTGAAAATTTCACTCCTTTAGCCCCGGCTCAACTATGCGAAACACGCCGGGCGAACTTGGCGCAGCAAGAGGGAGGAATTCGTGCCTAGAGCCGGGGCGGAGGGGGAGGGCCGCGCGGAGGGGCTGTGTAGCTTCATCAGCGACGCTGGCGCGCGCGGCGGAGGGGCGGAGCAGTCGCTCGATATGCGGCGCCTGTTCGAACTCGATCTTCTTTTGAAGCGCAGGGGGAGGGGCAGGCGATGGGTGCAAGGCCTCCTGACTGCGCGGAGACCGCATTCCCCCTCCCCCTCCCCCCCCTCCCCTCCCCCCTTCCGCCCTCTGCCCCTATCTCTTGGCGAACTATGTCTCATTCAACGACGCCGCCTGAGATAGATGTCACGTCAGGAAACGTTGCCATGCGCCGGTTATCAGGTGGGAATGGTGCTCTACTTGATACTATACGTACTTCTTAATGCTGCCAACATAAAAACAATTTGATAATATAACAATATACAAGAACCGCAAGTATCAATACTTTCAATATACATTAATTTTTTAGCGCTTTATTATTTTTCATATGCGTCTCGTGTTTTATTTACATTGATTAGATGGAATATGTGAACGTTTTTATTATCTTAGGTTACTACAAAGAAACCGTATGAATTGAAAATGAGAAAAAAGGCCTTTAAGTCTTCTTTGTTTGTTTTTTTACGTTTTGAGGCGTTAATTAAGAAAGATAAACTAGTGAATTCGATACTTAGATTCAATAATTTTAATTTCTTGATTTCATGAAATAAGTTCTGAATATTATTTTAACGCATTACGCCATTAAAACTGAGTATTGATGCAAAACACTAACATTGATTTGAGTCTTCCCCATCCCTATTCCCATTGCCTCTGTCTCTGTTGTGCATGCCCAAGCTCCTACCCCTGCCTATTCCCATCCCCACCCCATGCCCCTGCCCATGTTCATGCCCATGTTCATGCCCCCATGCCCCTTCCCCCTCCCCCGTCCAGCCCCGCCCCCACTTCTGCCATCGTCTCCGTTCCCGTCTTTAGACAGAGGACATGGCCAGTTTCAACCGTGCGGATTTAACCTCAGAAGCCTCCATTTTGCACCTTAATCGCTGTTGCCTCGCGTTTATCTGTCGCAGTTGCGGGTCCGCCAGGCATCTTTCACGCCGGATTATGCGGTTATGACAAGGCGGTATAGAACGAGACGTAATGCGCATGGCCCCTCAGTCCGCCGAAGGGTCGGTCATAGTATGACGATAATCATAATGGAAGAAAACATCGCGCGCATTTCGCTGATCTTGTGCCAGCTGCTTCTCCAACGTTCGCCTGGAGAGCACGAAAGCCACTGATCAAAAGCGCCGAAAGAATTCGACACTGATCTATCGATTTTGAACATTTCGAGTATCTTTCTGTCATCTTGTCGGAACCGGCAACCTCCCCGATGAACGGCGCGCACGAGCCATAATGCGTTCCCTCCGATCCCCGCTACCAGAGTTGGTATCGTTCACCTTCGTAAAAATACCTGCTACTAGTTTATGCGCAGTCTCATTTCTTCAACACGTCTCGTTCGAGGCAGTTTTACCAGCGCGGTAGTGGCCAAAGGCGCCTCGCAATATTGAACGGATCCCCGGTGTGCAAGCGGTATTAGCTACGCGTGACGAATGGCGGTCTCTAACTGTATCCAAGTGACGTACTATCGCTTCAGTTACCTTAACAGCCCTCGCCATGAGCACACGGAATGAGGCAGAGCTTGTTCTTATTCAGTTCTCCAGTCGCGATATACGTACTCGCCGCCCTTGCCACCCTCGCCGCCCTTGCCACCCTCGCCGCCCACGCCGCCCTCGCCGCCCTCGCCGCCCTCGCCGCCCTCGCCGCCCTCGCCGCCCTCGCCGCCCTCACGGCCTTCGCTCTTCTTCATCCTCACCATTCTCGCTGGCCACCCGCCCTCCTCTCCTCATCTCGCCCTCATCAATCACTCGCGCTGTGCGGGCGCCGCCGCGTCGCCCATCGGGCGTCGCCCCGGGCGGTCGGACGCGCGCGCCCTGGACTTGGCGTGTCGGCGGCGACGCGGCGCCCTGTTCTCGCCGCCCAAAGAACCGGTCGCCCAGTTTCCTGGGAGGGGCGACGGGGGCAGGAAGAGCTGCGAGATGCCGGATTACTGTTCGATTAAAACTAAATTACACGTGTGGCTTCTCCGAGGGCCCGACCCGCGCGAGCGAGGCTCCGGCCGCTCCCGTGTTCGGGCACTCGTGTTAAATCCTATGCAGCCTGCGCTTCGATGTTCACTGGGTGCGGGAGGTCCAAATTCTCCACCGTTTTCGTCACTCTGCTCACCGTCCTCATCATCCTCATCGCCCCTACTCTCCCGGTCGCTCTAAACGTCCTCATTACCATCGTCCTCGTCGCAGTTGCTCTTTAACTGAGGCGCAGAATAGAAGTGTTTGCAGCTGACGAATTGAATTGTCACCGTTTTTATCTGTATTTAGACAGTAGCGTGGCATTGGAATTTATAACCTCATGCACATTTTGTTGGTGTTTGTTATTTAAATGCAATAGAACATCTGTGATAAATTGATTATATGTTAAATAATTTCGCCTATAAATACACTCTTAGACAAACGTACATAAAAGACTATCCCTTTGCTTATTGTTGAACATGAGATTAACTATGTCCCTCTCCCAGCTATAAATAGTATATAATTTGCATACTTGTTGTGTAAAGCATATTTTATCCTTTGTGGGAAAGAAGGTTTTAAATGAGAAATATTTTATTCTACAACAGGTCTAATTGTATGTAATGCATGCTCACTAGAAATAAGAAAACCTGATTTACGGTCTTCGATGCTCCGTATATTTCATCTGTGCAGTCGTGTTTTTCCAGGGCGAATGCAGCGTAGGTTGCAACCAGTCATGGGATTTCGCATTCCATCTGCTAGAAATAGTTTTGAATATAACTTAACGTACTTTTGCGTCTGGAACATTCATTTAATGACAGAACTTGTGAATTCACTAAAGATCAAATATAATCAGACACTTCTTATCCCAGAAAACTAAAAGGGGTAATTCAAATGCAGAACTCAATCTTACAGTCTGAATAATGGATTTATTTCATTCGGATTACGTAGACGTAGTTCAGAAATGAGATTGATATTTATGCAACGAAATAAAGACATAAAATCAAGTAATGCACAGCGGTAGACAAGCTGGACTTCCATAAATACTTCCTTTTCGATTTCAAATACATGCCATAGTTTGGGGAGAGTATACGCAACATAGAAGGAGATGGCTAAGCATTTGCGAGGATGATCATAGAAGCAAGTCTGATAAAAGAGAAACCGCTAATAGTGAACTTCAAATTCGGATTTTGGCGAGCGTGAGTGACGGACTCAGATTTACAGTTGGGGAGGGTCTTGGGCCACAGTCTTGTAGTTCAAAGAAAGATATTTCGTCAAAGATGAAGCCCAATACATTTACGCACGAGTAATTCACGAATTATTCTCGGTGTGATTATCGAATTCTAAATTGCACTTTTCTCTCTCCCTCCCTCTCTCTCTCTCTCTCTCTACCTCTATCTCTGTCATGTCATGTAGTATATTTTTTTCCAAAGAGGCCTACCCTTCTCGTGCCTGACACTTTGGGTCTTGTGGCAAAAGTTCGCCATTTCCATTCCATGTGGTTGCGCCCCCCCCCGCCCCCGGTGAATGGCGTTTCGCCTACCGTCCGCCAGAGGCGCTGCCGGCGCTGCGAGCGCTCTGCCCGCGGGAGAAGAGCCTCCGGGGGTGGGGCCCGGAATCGTGTAGCGTAATTTGCTCCAAAATGAATAGTGACTAATCACCGGAGGCGACGGCGCGGCGCGGCGCGCAGCGAAGTGGCGGGGCGGGGTGGGGTGGGGTGGGGGTGGAGCGGCGTGGCGTGTGAGGCGAGGCGCCACGGAAGCGGCCGGGGTGGGGCGCTGCGAGCAGACAAACGATGTTGACCGAATCATAATACTCGTGCATTAGGCGCCCGGTCGTCCGGGAGAACCGTTGGCAGCTTCCCGGATTTCGGGGGCAATCGCCGTCGGGGCTTCCTCCACCGACCTGCGTCCGGTGGGAAGGGCGTTTTGTGCAGGCGTGACCGATGAACTGAGAACTCGCTTCGAAACACGAACTGGCCGACTGAGAATCTTCGGTGAAAGCTTTTCAAGAGGCAGGGGCCCAGGATGTGGTTTTGAAGGCTTAGAGATCCGCTAGCGGTCCTGGATCGAAAGTCTACATTACTAGATGTAACACGAAGTTAAATAGGTCTGTTTAGGTAGTTAAATAGAAAATATTCTGATCTTTATGCCAGTTAGTTTTCACCGATTGTTTTGTAGCAGTGTGTTCTAGCGGTATCTCCACAATAATCACAAATCGCGCACAATTGTTTCTTGCCCTTCCGTTCCCACTCTCATCTCACACTCATCGGAGGCCTCTCCCGTTTTCAATCGGCCCTTTGCACTGAAGAGCAGAAATAAGAGGTAAAACTGATCGGGCCCTTCGAAGGTAAAAATTAGCTTTGATACTCGTTATCTCTCATCTTTTTCTAGGTGACGAAATGTCCGAAAATGCCGTTGATGTGGAGGACTATTCGATATGATTGTGATATTGATGAAGTTAGTAATGTGGAAAGTCGTCTCAAAATTTAGACTTCGTATATGTCGGCGCTGTTCAGTAATACCTAATTTCACTAGCACAAGACATTAAATAAAATAAAAGAACGAACACGATTACTTACGATCAGGAAGGATGCATAACAAAATAGCGTGGTCCTATGTGTGGTTCGACTATCGTGATAAAGCATTTTCCTGAAACTATGATGAATCATAGCAATTTGCGACCGCCTTGTGAGGTCGCCCATTCCGCGTAAATTATATGAAACCAGTCCAATAATAGTATCTTTATCTTTTGGTGTCAAGGCAGTAGTTGGTCTAAATCGGCTAGTTGGCACAGCGTACCTCTGGAGTGCGAGCCATCTCGAAGGGGTTTATTACCTGCGCCCTGTGTTGCGCCTGGAGCCAAGTTGGCCCTCGATGGGACGTGTTCTGTTCGGAGCCGGAAACAAGAGGCGCGCGCTCAGCCCCGAGGCGGAGGTTTTTGCAACGACGCGCGGCCCGATGCGTTTTTGTCTCCGGCCGCGGCAGGGCGCGAACGGACGTTCGCTGCTGCGTGGTTGGCCACACTGCATTCGATTGCGTTCGTTCGCCTTCGTGACATTCAGTCATCATACGGAATTTAAAAAATAAGACGGCTCGCTGGGCTGCGTTTAATATGAGATAATTATGATACGACAGGAGAGACACGTTAGTAAAAGAAACCGCACATTCCTAATGCATGCATGAGATTTGCTTGGTGTTTGACAGAAGCTATCAGCAACTCATTCTATCAATTTCTTCTGCAAGTTTGTCTCTAATTGTGGTGAATTCAGTCTGAGGTCTTCCTCGGGGCTTTTTGATCATAAACAAACAAGTGGAACAACTCTGTCCTCGTGGAACGGATGAGTTCTACCGCATAATTCGAATCCCATTGCGCCGACCCGAAAGGTCCGCTGTTTGCCAGTTGGCACTGGAGGCAGCGCGTCCGTTGTGAGTGTTTGCAATATCCGCTCGCGAACGCCCCAACGAGGGTTTGGTAGAACTTGAATATATTCTGACTGCACTCTTCTTTAGAAATAGGGCCAGTGACCAACTAATTTGTCGGAGAATAAGAAAAGGGGCACATATAAAATACCGTCATTTTGAATTTAATGAAGAAATATGTTTAGAACATGGTGCACTACTACGAGTAAAAATTTTATGAAGATGATTCACAAGGCTCCTTTGATGGGAAACCAAATTGCTCTGCACAGACAAATGTTCGGGAATGTTTCGTTTTTATTAGATATTGAAGATTTGGAGTTTCTATACAGTATACATTATACACAAATATAATAAAGAAATGCATATGACACTGCACATGCGACAAGGGGTGGACATTTGTGTTGTGTCATTTCCCATAGCGCTACCCGTTATCATTCTCACTAGAAGGACAGAAGATTTGAACGCGTCGGCTAGTGGGCGCGCCACCGCCCCAGTGGGTGAAGCGAGTGCCGCAGGGGTGGACGTGGCGTGACGCAGCCCCGGGGCGGCCGCGCGCCGCACGCGCCGCTTTACGGCCCCGGACGCGCCAAGCAGCGCCAGTTAGCGACGCGGCGCACGCGTGCGAGCGGTTTCCGCGTGCCGACGCGTGCTCAGGCGGCGGCGGCGGCGGCGGCGGCGCCCCGGGCGCGGCCGGACGGGTGGGCGACCGGCTGAGGCGCCCGGGGCGCCCGCTGGTGACTCTTTAGTGCCGCTCGTCGGGAGGCCCTACGCTTCCACGGGGCTAGGTGACGCTGTCAGGAGGAGGATTCCAGCGCCCGGCTGCTCTGGTCGGTCGTTTTGAAAGGTTTCTCAGACCAACACCAGGCGAACGCCGGGGCAGAAACCTAACAAACGGGCCACGGACAGAGCGCGACGTTTACTTCCCCTTCCTTGTCCTGTCCTCACCTCTTACGTACACACTGGCACCAACTCGTCTCTGCAACACTTCACACCCTCTCTCGCTTCGAGGAAAATCTTCTATGATATCGTTCAACTGTGAATGCGATAACAGTTCGATTAATATAACAATAATATTGATTGAGGTCCACTATTATTATTGATAAATTATTGAAAATGTTTTATAACGAAAATCTAACGAAAGATACAAGTAAGTCCTCGTCCTCGTCCTCCTCCCTCCGATCTTCTCGCATCTGCTTCTTCCCCTTTAAACCCACCCGCGCTGCGCGTTACGCTGCATTTCTTAGATCTCTTGTCCCTCTCTCTTTCCAATCGCTCTTTGCCGCATTCCTCCAGTCTCCTTACCGTTTCCTTCGCGTGTTATCTTCTCGCGTCGAAATGTACGTCTTCCCTTCACTCCCTCGCCCGTCGCCCCGCCCGCCGCGTGGCACGGGCATGAC
The DNA here is from genome assembly GCA_038098605.1 of Gryllus longicercus. NCBI lineage: Eukaryota > Metazoa > Arthropoda > Insecta > Orthoptera > Gryllidae > Gryllus > Gryllus longicercus. Next base: position 1,933,482 of record JAZDUA010000124.1, read on the forward strand.
GTGGCCGCCGCGGGGAGGGCAGGGTCCGGCTGGAAAGCTGCCTGGGAGGCGGCAATCGCGGGCGGCTGCTCCGCGCCTGTCATTTTTGCCGCTTTTTGTTTGTTTTTTTACTTGACGGCCGGAGGAGGTGTGAAGTTTTCTCGTGGTTTCTATTGCCGTTCTAATGTTGCATATTACGTCAAGAATGATCTTTCGAGGTTATACGTGATTGTGAAACGCTGGGGTCAAGAATTTGTGTGGTATTCGGTTATTGACGGTCCCTATATTTTTTTTTTTAGCGTGTGTTAAAATTGTGCGGAAAGTACAGAGTATCACAATACTTGTTGAAAGATGACTATATTGTTACTATTTGATACGGTGTTTTGAAGGATGGTATTTATGAAAATTGTAAATAGTTTTTTTTTAAGTGATTGCCTTAGAGGTCCTCTTCTGTAGATAACTCCTTTGATGCAAGTACGGCAGATACTAGAAAGTGTCGTGTGATGGGGATAGGCAGCCATGCCACACAGTTCAGCCTGGAAAGCACGCTACCCGCCGTGCACGGATCCTTGGCGCTGACGCTTCGTCCTTTCTTCTTTCACTCTGCTCATATCTCAGAACACTTTATGTATGCAGGAAGCACCGGAGGCCCATCTGCGCCTCCACAGTTTCTCACCACTCGTCCCCCGGCGGGGCATTGGCTTCCTTGCAGTACATGCAGTATACAAAAAAGAAATAGTCAAAACGGAATTTGCCACCTTTCTATCACCTAACGCGCGCGTCTTGACAAGAATATTGCGTTTACTAATTATAACACCACCCTGCCCGCCCAGAATGGACTTCTCGAATACACCACGGTTTCGTGGATGAGCGTGCTTTGAGATCATGCACACTTGGCGGATCTTCCTCCACCGCCATTTTCCGTGTCCCTGATCATCTCTGTAAGACATCGCGAGAACACTCTCTCGGCGTTTGAAGAGTCGCCGTCGTCTCGATACGACAGCTAGCAGCAGCCGCCTCTCCGGGTAATAAGCAGCCGACGTGTGGCGAGCGGAACAGCGCGAATGTGGATGGGACGACCCGGACAGAGCGAGACGGGGTAGGTTGTGCGAGGTGGCGGGACGAGGCAGAGCACAGTGTGACGAGATGCCGACGAGAAGCTGGGCGGCGGAAGGTGGAAAGGAACACGGAGCAACTGCTACCGAGGGGGAGGGGTAGATTCGTAAGGTACTGAAGGGAATGGAACGAAATACGTCACGATAGTAGAGGACGGGGCGGGACGAGCTGGACGAGGTGAAACGGGACGGAACAGAAGGAAATGGGACGGATGGGTGGTTGAGTTGGAGAGGTTTGTTGATTGTGTGGCTGGGCGGGGCGGGCGAGGCTACGCCGGGCCTGGCAGCGGGTGGCGCTTGTACACGTCTTTCTCGTACTACTCCTGGGTGAACGTCATTGCCAGATTCTCCAGTGTAATGCAATTCAGCCAAACTTTTATCACGTCATTTGGACCCATAACACTAAGGTTACTCATACCCCCACTAACGTTTGGTACCAAAAATTGAACTGACAATGCCATACGTCTATCAAGAACCGCGGTCTGAAGAGATCCTGAACCACATTTTTAATACAAGTTGGTATTTCCTAACTCTTATTGGGCGTTGAGATTTTATGCACAAACACACCCACACACACACACATATTCCAACACGTGTTGTAACACATTTCAACATAAATATAAAAGTACCTCAGTATGTTTAAATATTCCATAAGCTTTGCCACAGAAACAGTTAATAACACGTTATAAGAAGCGCGCCTTTTCGACAGCGAAGAAAAACATTTTGCTCATCTTTGGCCCGCGACCGCATCCTCCGCCCCTGGGCGATGCGGGCACGTGCGGCTGGGCGCCCGGGGCGGCCGCCGCCACCACTCGCGCCCGCGGGCGCTGGGGGCAGCGAACTGCCGCCGGAAATGGCAGCGGCGCACGCCACCGCCCCCACCGCCATCGTCACCTCGCTCGCCCTGACTCCTCAGCGGCCGCCACCGCCACCGCCATCGCGGCTACGTTTTGTGCTGCAGCTGCCTCCTCCACCACCTGAACTGGCCCTCTCTCATCACTTCTCACAACACCTCTAACGCCGCTTCCACTGCCGCAGCCGCCACCTCCTCCGCCATCATCTCCGCAGCCCTGCCCTCCGTCGATTCGGCTCCGCTGCTGTTAAACTCCGGCGGCGTAATTGCCGGTTTTTGCGGGGCGGCGTGGCGCGGGCGGCGCGGCCGGGCGGGCGGGCGGCCGGGCGGGCGGGCCGGCGGGCGCAGGACAGGTTCCGCGGCGTTTTTAGGCGCGCGCGGGGTAATTAATATCGGCCGCGTGATTACGGCTTCCGTTAGCCCGCGCGCCGGACGCCGCCGGGCGCGGCCGCGGGGAGCGCGCCAGTCGGCTGGGGTTGCGGAGGAAGACGAGGAAAGGGGTGGACTCGGGGAATTCAAGTCGGGGTGAGGAAGCAGATGGAAAGATGTGTTTTTGTGGGACAACTGAAGTAAATGTAAATCATGCAGGCTTCGAAGTAATTTGGGTGCTTAAAGAATTGTGATGATACACGACATATGGCATGGAATAAGTGTATCAAGTGGAGCAGTTATGAACTAAAAGTGTCTCTTGGAGGGGGATGTACAAGGAAAAGAAGACTTGAAAGAAGCTCAAGACGGGAGGTACTTTAGCAATGAAAGCAGTTATATGTTTTTTAATACTTGAATATTGATGAGCATGGGAGTTAAGACCGCAAACACGATATTCACGCCGAATTCGTTTGTGCTTTCAATGTAGTAGGAGTAGAACGAATTTGGAAGGCAAAGCAATGGCTGAATGCGAACGCAGACGCAAACCAGAGCAGTTTGGCGGCCGGGTGGGGCGAGCAGCGAGAGGCTGAGGAGGGGGCGGGTGGGAGAGGGAGACGGAGAGGGGGTGGGGTGGGGCGGGGGGGGAGCAGGCTCGGGCGCGTGATGGTCCACAAGAGTGATGCGCTCTGATGAACAGTTTAATGTACTTCTAAACGCTATGTATTTCGCTCTCATGTTTGTTAATTTCCTTTCCCCGGACATAAAAAGAAGAGCAGGTCTCTTGCCAGCCGGTGACAGGTTTGAGGTATCACCGGCGATCGTCATTTATCTCTGAATTCCCCGGAGAGTGTGAAAGAATATAATTAATGAGTCCCGTTCTGCTTTATATTTCGTTTGTAGTCTTTTGAGGATCGGTGCCGTCACTGTGATAAATGTTCTTTAGAACTCCAAACGGTTTTTATACGGTTGCTTCGCATGAAAGCAGATGCATCAAGTTTGTCAAAAGGCAACGCAGTTTTAGTTCTGCGTAAGTTCTTCTTACTAATGTGCGAGGTTCACCATGGTCCTGTTTTATAAATATAAGCATTGGAAGCTCATGAAATAAAGGTTTTAGACATTTGTTTTCGTTAAGATAACTTTTTTTCTGTGTTTTAAGCAGAAACTATCTTTGTACAGCAATTTCGATTCACATTTCATGTTACAAACGTCTTATACAGCATCTAGATACTGTATAAAATCAAAAGGTATAAACCAGTGATGCTACATTCTCTCTGTACTAGTTTCTTTTGAATTTTTCTAAAAATAACTATGTTCAAGGAAAACGCGACTAGCAACATTTTAAACGTCTTTGTCACTATCTGAGGAAAAATATGATAAAAAAATGTTGCAGTCATTTTTGAGAAAAAATGGAAATGTATTAGACTTCGTATAAAGAAACCTTAAAAATCAAACTATTGTTGCAAATTCAAGGGCCCGCGAATTCAGCTGTATCGATAGAGGAATATCAATTTTTTTATGTTCATTCTGCCTACGGTTTAGCGGCTAGCGTTGGTGACGGCCAGTCGGGCCGCAAACTGACAGACGAACCGACAAGCTGTCGGCACAGCAGAAGGAGCGCTGGCGCGGCGCCGGGGATGGGGACGGGGACGAGCGAGCGGAGGCTTCAACGGGCGAAACTGGGGGGCGGGCGGCCGAGCGGCCCGGCGAGTGCGCGTGGGGCGGGGCGGGGCGGGGCGGGCGGTCGCGCGCGTGCCCCGCCCCTCCAGGCCAGCATCCGCCGCTGCGGCTCCTCGCCTTCCTTTTGCGCCGTCGCCGTGATTGCCGTGCACCGCCCGCGGAGTCTTCCCGGCGGCTCTCATATAATGCCAGCTCCAGCGCGTGTACCTTGCTCCCCGCCCCGCCCCGCCCGCCGCGCTGCTTGACACCTGTTCAGGAAGTGTCCTCGGGGCCGATGCAGAGAGCCATCGGGCTCTTTACGACGCGTGACAGCTGTATACCTGTGCTCTCGATTACTCATCTTCGTTATCCTGTAGCCGTAAATATAAACTCTTAGTGCGTGTAATAAAATGCGGACGACTGGCTTGGTCGCCGGAAATATGATGCCTATTCCTTGCCCTAGTAACGTTGCTTTTTATATTCGCAACGACACTTGTATTTGTGCCATACAATTTATTTGACATCGCTCTGTCTGTAGCTAAAGCTGCCACTACATTTCCTGCATTTCTTTTCTCATTTGCGGTAAGAAATTTAGAAAAGAAATGAGACCACAAAATGAACGTTAAATTAGGATTTTTAAAGCCTTGTTCTCTTATTATTTTATTTTACAAAACTTATTCCTGCAAATGAAATCTTCATTTCTGGAAAGCTATTTTGTGGCCAGTTTTATGAAGTTAAAATACGGTAAAACTCTTATAATGCAAGGTATAAGGGATAAGGTAAAAACTACGATTGCGGAAAGAATTGAAATATCAATAAAATAATACTACTATTAAAGGTAATAATATGTTTATTTGTAGAAAATTTATCTTTGAAAAACTCTGTTAAATGTCGCCTATCATTCCCCATTTTATCTTTCTATGAATGTGCTATATTAACCTGTGTATATCTTGACTCTAAGAATAATGTTTCCTTAAGCTGGCAAAGGCTATGAACGGAAATGGAGGACACTGAACTCTCTCGCACCAGTATTACAGATCCTGAACTGTGAATATTTTAGTTTTCGAAATGAGTGGTAGAGATTGTGATATTTGTGAATGAATGTAGCACCTGCATCGAAAGTTTCCTATCGGTATAAAAAAACACTACCGGCTTATAATAAACCATGAGCCGCGCGTGTGCTGTTCGCTGGCGGAGCGGGGGCGCACGTGCGCAATGTCTTTCTGCCGCGCGGGGGATCGAACCGCGCACCTGCGGCTGTTGGTCGTGTAGCGCGCAGGTGGCTGCGCCCCGTTGTCTTAATTGCCTGCGCGGCGCGACGAGACGCGACGCAGCCTGGCGTTCCGCGCCGCCGCGGGCGGGGAGGCCGCGGGTTCGAACTCCCCCGTCCCCCCGCGAACCGAGAGTTGTGGTGTCGGGGAAGTGAGAGAGACTTCCTCTGGATGCGTGGAGAATATAGCCTTCGCTTCCTATTCCTTTTCATCAGTTTTAATATTGTTGTGAAACTTGTTTTGATTGATGGATGCATATAATTTACGCGCAAAGGTATTAGTATGAATGCCTGGAAGTATATTGGCTTATATGGCACTTGGAATGCCATTACGAAATTGCATTGATTCTAGCTAAGAGGAAAATCATAATAATTGAATTAGTTAGATATGAAGGGACACAAAGCTTTCCCGCATCGATATTTCAAATTCTTGAACTGTCCACGTTTTCTTTTTCGACATTAGTGGTAGAGATTAAAATTTTTGGCATTTTGGCAAGCGGGATTTTTCCTTCTAAGCATGCAGATCACCACCGCAGCCGGGATAACATGTGTGGTAGAGTAGTGAATGAGTGTGTGTGTGTATGTGTGTGTGTGTGTAAGGGAAGAGGAGGGGACAAGGATGAGGAAGGGAAGAACGCGCGCTGAAAACGACCCGCCACTCGGGCATTGGCCTGCCATTGCCACGCAAAGCAGTTGCTGATGAGAGCGTGTGGCGCAGGCGTTGAGGGGTGCGTGCGTGTTGCAGTGAAGCCGCGCGGCGAGGGCGGCAAGGACCTGGTGCTGTCGAGCGTGCCGTCGGCGCCGTCGGACGTGTTCTGCTCGGTGCCCGGCCGCCTGTCGCTGCTCTCCTCCACCAGCAAGTACAAGGTGACGGTGGGCGAGGTGCAGCGCCGCCTGTCGCCGCCCGAGTGCCTCAACGCCTCGCTGCTCGGCGGCGTCCTGCGCCGGTGAGTACCTCTTCACTGCTTCATATCATTTTAAAAGGTTCTTGATACGCCTGCAAACACAAGTGCTGTTTAGTGCGTCAGGAAAGTCGCTCCGCACTAAGCCGAGTCAGGGTGTCGTATTAAAATTTGCATGTATGTTGGTGGCAACTAGATTACTGGGAAAAGAGTAAAGGGGACAATACTTCTAGCATCTCTTATAATTGCAATTTAGTTTTTACAAGCTGCAGCTCCTGCTGCCGACATAATTTCCTTTACTAGCACTCTCACCAGCAAAATGACACTGTGGAGAGACTTTCCTGGCGTGCTGCACTTCCGCTTCTGAATCAATGAACCCCATCTCGATCAGGCTTTTGCCCAGTTTCCCTGATCCATTGACAGAATTCTAAAATAGTCCCTTGTTTTGCTTCTGAACGTAAATGTACCTTCACTAAGCGTACATTTATTTGAACTCACCTTTTGGTTTTTTTGGAATGAGTTGAGCGGGAAGTATGGGTTACTATTTTCTTATTAACACTAACTGAATTACGTTCGTTTACCAAGTCAAACAGTTTTCTACAACTCGGGAGCGAAAATATATATTATTAAATGGTACTAACCTTGCTTTGTTGGTACTTTTATTCATTAGTTGAACTATTTATGTTGAAAATGTGGGAAGGAATTCCAGAGCTCGTAAAAACGTGAGCAGATTGTACTTCGCCCGCATACGTCACATACTGTTTTTACTATTAATCGAGAAATAAAATCAAAACAAATGAAATCTATAGCTTCGTCACTATCGCCTCTTCTACTCTCACTTACAGCAACAATTTCGAAGGTTTTTCGCTCTCACTTTTCTTGGCGATACTGGGACTCAGTCACTACTTCAATGTTTTCCTAGTCTTTGCAAAAACATTGATCACAAATACTTAATAAAATGAATGTGAAGCAGACGAGTTTGATAAAATAAAAATACAAAATATATATAAAATATATATAAAACAATTATTAGCCACACCACACGAAGATGACAAAAATAACATCTTTAAAATTTACTTGAAACTGCGTTCGCAGTAGAATTTCAGTTATGAAATTGTCAAAATAATTTCCCCCTTGGCATGAATTTGTTCTTTCACCATAACTCATGTTCGAGGTGTGAAGCATATTACTGTAATCGTCGATCATTGACTCAGTGAAATCTTACCCTTCTGCCTTTTATTTCACGACAATCACGTGCCACATTAACATTCCTGCAATACTTGGTCAAATGCACCGTGCAATTCAGCCAGAATTGTCGTAACTGTGAATGTGTTACGCTGTGTTGTTACGTTCATTTCTGCGAGGGCAAATGTCACGTTGCCACACGAATGAAAGCCTACATTTGCACTTCATGAAGCGGCAAAGTTTCACTGCCCAGAACAAGTTTTTCTTCTATGGATAATGAATGAGATTGCCATTTCGCATGTAGGCTGTAGAGATGGAGGATATGAATATGGCATTGACATAGACGTGCGCCAAGTATTCATTTCCGCCTTATAGTGTCACTGTGTAGTTATCAAAGTTTCGATTACACGCAAGTGTCTAAGAACCACAAGAAAAACGCAAAATGTAATGATGCGTTCCCAAGGATATCAAATGAAAGTCTAATGAGAATGTCGTATTGTAATTACACATGAAATAAATGAATCACCAATGATTATTTTCATGACAAGTTAATAGTCAATATAACAATACTTTTTAGTACTTATTTACTTGCGTAAATTACGTTCAAAATGAATTGTATAAGAAGGTCTTTGTCAAGTTTTTGTCAAGTACAGTAGAATCACGGTAATCCGAGCTAATTGGGGGTGTGGTCTGTTCGGATTCGAAAAAGTTCGGATTATCCGAAAAAAATGTACCTATAGGATATCGATAGGATTACCAGACACAACGCAACGTAGCGTGTGATATATATTGGCAATGTAGCGTAGTGACATGAAGAAATGGCAATGTTGCGAACAACTGGGTACAGTACGTATACAACCAACCGCATGCGGTAGTGGTTGCTACATTGTTTAGAAGCATAGTTTGTGTCGTTGCTGTAAATGGGTATCCTACGTACAGTATTCAGGGAAAAAATTGTTGACTTACTCTGTGTTTACGCTTTCTCATTCATAAATTAATACAAATCATTATATGATACACCGTACAGTACAACGCCCGTGTAGAATGCAGTGTACCGCAATAAACGATTCATTTATACAACTAGTATTTCAAAAATTAGTTGTTCAGTTCTCCTGTAATTATAAAATCGTGTATTTTTTACACTACAAAAAACATTTATTTTGTTGATTTTTTTTCCTATATCTCGAATTCGGATTATCCGAAATTTCGGATTTTAAGCGTTTGGATTTGCGGGTTTCTACTGAATGTGAAAGACTAATTATAATTTTTGTTTGTTTTTATATCTGATATCTTAAATATATCAATAGCATACAAAACTTCTATTATAGAGGTTAGTTTCAAGTAATATTTGGGTTAAAAATAAAATATTGAGAAAATTTCTTGGGGATATGCATTTGACTGTCTCTATGAAATACGCTATAATAAAATAAAGAAGCAAAATGAACACGTACTTATCTAAGAACTGCAGTTCTCAGAACAGAGATGTAATTTATATTCCATGCTACCGGAGCGACAACCAGGCGAGCTATTACAAGATATGCATCAACATATCAATTTTTCATGAGAAAGGGTTATTCCAAGAAGAAATTACTGCGTAATGGCCAACCCGAATTCTCGCTAACCAGAACACGCATATTCGTTTCGGAACTTTTCCCGAAAGAGATGAGTTCTTGGTTTATATTATACGTCCTAAATACACGGTTGAAAACTAAATATCGTAGAATTAAGGACACAAATTTGCATTAGGCGTTTAAATTACACCACAGTACGTAAATTAGAACATACTTCGTGAAAGCGAAGATTATACAGTCTTTAGAAGCTAAGAAATATGATTATTGTTACTATTGTTTTTATTGTTACTATTACACCTTAACCCTTTAAAATTATTATAATGAATATTTATCGCAATCATAATCTATTTCTATGTTGAACTGGTTCCTAGAAATCGAATTAATGGGATTTATTAGATTAGTTAAAATATATCCAAAGTTTAAGATGTAGAATATATTAAAATTGTATGATAGTGGAAGATTGAACACCTGTACAAATTTCTACTAAGAGATTGACTTCCTATTTCCAGAATTTATATTATTAATTTCTATTTAACGAAAAACTTGGAAGAAAAATATGCAGTCCCTGGCCATGTGAGAAGGGTCTGTTTTTGTTAAACGCTGAGGATCGAGGGAACAATGCAAAAACATGAGAGTGTTGTATTTGACTGAAAATGCAAATATATGATTGCTATTCCACCGATTCTCACAACGAGCGTACCACTGAATTCTCATACTTCGTGCGTGACTGCTTGCAACATAGCTGACTCGTGCGACAGAGAGGCTCCAAGGAAGGGGCCGCCGTCTTTAAATATGTGCTATTAATGATTTGCATGGTTATTCGAGAGCATTTTATTTGTATTATTGAGCTGAGTGCGTTCTCCTTTTTGGAAATAAGCTGCTACTGCAAGCCACTAGTAATAATAATGATCCGTTGCTTCATTGCACTTACAATCACCAGATATAATTATAAACACTACAAATATCCTTAAACTTTACTCTTTGGAACTTTTTCTGATCTGAATTGTATGCAATTTGTTTATAATGAAATGACTTACGACTTACCTATTTAGGAAACACAAACTCATTCACTAATATTGACTATTTACTCTGGAACAGAAGTAAATAAAATGATGTTTCATACATGGAACTAAGTGCGAAACGTGGCGGGGTGCTAAAGAAACCAGTGTATTGAAATGAAAGAATCGTCTTTACATATTCTACGGAAACTACGAAAGTGAATATTTTGGCCTCTTGCTTAACACTTTACTTCTGACATCTATTCGTATTAAGTTTACCAAAATGCTTTTATACGTGTGTTTTTTCATCAATATTGTTTTCGCAACGTTTTCCCGCGCCTTTTGATGTAAAATGTTTAGTTGTAATGTGTCTTTTTAAAAAAGCATTATTTACTTTGCCTTTACAATAAAGAAAACAAAATGACTTCAATGACAATTTGCTGTAACTTTTCAAGTACTTCAGGAATTTTCTAAAATCATTGTTACGATACGTAACACTCTAGCGTGCAACTCTCGATGTGTCCTACTTCAAGAGTTGAATGTTGTGTAGTAGTTCATTCAATGTTTGAATAGCAGAAATATGAGAGCTTAATGGCATTGGATCCAAGTATTAGAAGACAAATGGTAACCCTAATCAATTGTTGCAAATGAAGCGAGCCACGAAATGCGTTCGCTGCCCTCGGCGCCGAGGCGTCTCGCGAGGGCAGTGTGGCTGAGCAGCGCCGGGGCCGCCGGAGGTGAGGTCGCGGGTACTGTTATGATGAAGCTGCCTGCTCCTTGCTCCTTCGCCGTCACTTCCCGCCAGGGCTGCCCAGTCGGGGCGCGCGGGAGATGACCCGCATGCCATGCGGGTAGTATACAGATCAGATCCCCTTCTAAGTAAGATTTTAATACGATCGCTTTTACTTTAGAAATTAGGACATGCAAAATTATTGAAACTGGAGCGTTTTATGTGTTAGAAGAGCAATATCAGGGAATTTCTAAATCAAAAACTTGGCGCTAATCAGAATCTTAAATAAAAAAATAAAATACATTCACAAACTGACACATGAGCACAAGAGATGTTTAGAAATATTTGGGTAGGGATCTTGGGTAGGTTTGCCTAAAAATAATCAGTCTTTTAGTAATCGTCGACTAAGGTTGAGTTAATTATCCTATTTCTGCGTAAGTTACGCCTACTACAAACGTAGTAGCATAGTAAAAACGACAGATCCAAGCGTTAACTTAAATAACTTAAAATGGATTGCACAACTATGCAGAATGAAAAACACCATTCCAACGAATAAAATATCTTACGACTCACGCTTGCATGGTATGTATGTATGTAAGTTCTGTTATGTTGACTGCGCTCTTCTCTCAGGACGAAAACTCAATTTCATCAAAAAACATTACAACTACAAGTGTCCGAAGCAGAAACAGAGGAAGGGCGACGCGTGGGGTGTTCGGTGGGGCGGTGCCGCGCGCCCCGGCCATTCCTGGCGGCCGCGGAGCAGGCGGCTAGCACGCGAGCTTTTATCTCCCCGGCGCGACGTACAGTGTTTCTTACTTATTGCATTCCCTGCGTTCTGCGCGCCGCGCTGGGCTCTTTCTTGGCACCTCGCCCCTCTGCCGCACTGCGATGCTTCTTCTTACTTGTTTTCTTTGTCTTTCTCCTTCAAAGGCCTCACTTTTCCCATTTCTTTTTTTTCTGTTATCCCCTTCAATCTCCGAAAATTTGGGTTCCAAAGTTTCCTTTGTCTCAATATAGACATACATATAGTTCAGTATTTGTCTGACCAATCTGATTTATTTTATTCGCGGTGTAATCGCAGTGGACCTGGCGCTTGAGGCACTTCTTCTCCGCCTCATTTCCCCTTCTTCTCCTCGTCCTCCTTCCTTTTTTTCTCTTTTTCTTAGTCTCCTTCGCTTTACCCTTATTTTCATTATCCTACATCTTTATTGAAAAACATCTTCTTTTGAAAAAATCCTTCGTGCGGAGGGCTATTCCAAGCTGTAGATTCACTGCATGTAAAAGATCTTCCTGCCTAAAAGAAGCCGCTGAGCTAATTTCAAAACCACCTATTTTGTCCCCTGAATGATACGGTGTGTGTCTGCTAGACTGTGAAAGAAGCGTAGCTACGTTTGCGTGGTCAGGCGGAAGAGCAAGCCTGATGGTCTGAGCCTCACGGGATGTCAAGCGCGGACCCGGCGATGGAAAGCACGTCTACGCCAGAGCTGTTCATGTGGACCGCCCACTTGGCGTGCCCTGGTCCAGTGGACGTAGGCTGACTGCATCCCGCGATCAACTTTTCTTACGCCTCCCCCAAAAGGCGGAGTCCGACTGCATCCCGTTCCGTTTTCCTCCTTGGTGTGAGGGTTGATTTCTACGTTTTCCGTGGTCTGCTTAAAGTCACATTGATCCATTATCGTTTATTCACTTCCGTCTGTTTTCAAGAAACATTAAAGCCATGTGAAGATTGAAAACCACCGCTTAAAAGTTTGTGGACACTAAACATGAAACCACCTATCACGAGCGTCTTCTTACTTCGCTGACTTACCATACACCATTGCGAAGATTCTGCCATGTGCGTTTGTGTTCGACGTTTTCTCTGGACTAGTGTGAGAACATCTTTATGCGCTACGTATGAATGCAAACTTAACTAAAATGTTTACACCTTCCGAAACACCAAATAAACGAATTGAGATGGAGTCGGACTATGCCTTTTGAGGTAACGAGAAGCGGAAGGGAAATACCTGGGGTACACACCGCGGGATGCAGTCGGGTGATCATCTACGCAACCCTGGGGGGCTGTGCGGCGGCTTTGGGGCTCTTTTCGCCCGGCGCGCCCCTCGTCGCTCGTCGCTTGTTTGCCTCGCGCGTGACGCAAGTAGCCAGGCTTCGCACCGGCCAACCGGTTCCGGGCGCAAGTCGGGACTTTTCAATCATTTCCTCAGCGCACTTTGCGGTGATTTTATGGGATCGGCCTTCAAAAGTTGTGGCATCTCCATCTTGTTTTACATCGCGGAGAAAGTGGAGGAATACGGCGAACATGGTTGGTTTCGTGTAGAGAATATTGTGGGTTAACTGGGAGATTAAGGCGAGATCAAGCAGCGGGTTATTAAGGGCCGTAACATGTTCTGTAAAATCAAGATGTGATTTATATTATTTTCGTTTCATTTTGGTTGATTCTGAAATTACGTGTGAAAAATAATCTTGGGTGGATGGAGAAATAGTTGGTAAATCGCTGAAGGCTTACATACTTTTTAATAAGTGTAAGACGTTGCATTATTTCATTTTTATCATTACCCTAATTTTGTTATGAAAGTATTTCCTTGATACTCTCCGATACAGACTTTAATCACACTGAAGCTAAAGTCACTCAGCTTACGATTTCACGACGCATGCTCGCCCAAGAACGTAGTCGTAGATTCTGTTTCCTTGGGCAGAAAAGGATTTCTATATTTGCATAAAGGGAAAGGAAACTAGCTGAACGTGTCACTACTCTTCTGCACGCGTTGTAATGCAAACGCCGACACGTCGTAATTAGCGGTGGGCAAGGTCAAATCTGCGAGCTGTCTTCTCTGTCAATTGCAATTAAACGTTCTTGGCAGCACAAGAAACTTCCTGTTCTCTCCCCTCCCCCTTCTCTTCTCTTTCTCCTCTCGTTGTCTCTACATTTTATACTACTACACAAGTGCTACCATAAGATCTAATCGACTGTGCATCTCAAGAAAGGACCCACTCCGATCGTTTCTTACATTATTATACAATTTTCACTTCCAATAAATCTTCGTTTTGTTTCATTGCATATGTCACTCAAGCTTTTTTCTTTGCTAATTTCGAATATTTTTTTCTTTAAATTATCATTTAACAGATTGTGACCCATTTTCTTTTCGGTCTTATTTTAGCCGATTAATATCTATTGACTTGAAAAAAAATGAAATTTTGTAATTTTCGAAAATTAAAATAGGTGAACGAAAATGACACATGCGCTATTTTTATTTTATCCTCCGTTCTTTATTCTAGCTGATAACAAAATTAACTAAAATTTTGGAGCTCTTTTGGAGAAAACGCGTGTTAAGTAAAAAAGTAAAACTTCCTGTACAATACCCAGAGAAATCTAAGTATGCGTTTCCGATTCAAAGGGCCACCAGATCAGAAAAACCCGATTTTAGTAAAATCCTTCTTACACTAGCGTTGTTAAGTAGCGGGCTGAAGTGCAGGCAGAGGTTTTGATGTAAAGCAGGTTTTCGGTCCTGAGCACCCACAAAACGACGGTATTGATTACATATTGTGTTAGAGAATGTAATTTACTAAATCAAGATTTATCCACATTTTCGACCACAGAGCTCATCAATACGAGTTTTTTCTGTTGAAAATAGCCTTTTTGCCGCAGGAGTATATAAAAAGAATGCCAGAAAGTAAAATTGAAATCTCAGTTCATGTACAGCACGTAATATGATCCATAAACTCGAGAGAAATTAACCCTGCCCATATTATTTGGAGTCTTGTCAGAATCATTTATGTTTTTTAGGTGTAAAAACATAAATGTGTCCTTGCGTCAAAAGAATTTTGTAGTATGGTCCTGCAAAATACCAACGCATCCAAGCCCAGCCGCATTCCGCAGCAGAAACTGGTATATGCACGAAACTATCCCACTCAGAGAACAATATGTGGTAAATAAAAATCGAAAGGCGTTTTAGTTCTCTTCACTGCAGCTGTCACTGTGTCAAACTTAAACGTTGCGCCTTGCTCATTACTATTCAGCACATCACGCTGATAAGCAACAAAGCACAGTGAAATTGAGTGCGGTATCTTGGTTGGTGTAGACTTTCACAGCAAAAGCAGTTTTGCGCCTGCTTTACACAAAGAATGCAAAGTCAATGAATCTCAGAGAAATTTTCTTTCGTATTAGGGCGATCTGCGGATCAATCGCTTGTTAATAATAATTTGCATGTATTTGTTATTCAGACAGGCTGTTTTCTTCGTCCATTCTTCCGCCTGTATTGTGCGCCTTGTTGATGCATTGCTTCCTCAACCTGCTTGGATGATACTTGACGGTCGTTAAGATGCGGATGGTGTCATCCAAGTATTCTCGAAACGCCGACATAATTGGGAAGTTTAGATTTATTAGCTTGTTGAAGAGAAATCGTTTGGATCAAAGGTGATGAATTTGACCCGAATGAGCGTAGAATGACGTTGGTACATTAATGAGTCTCTTTCATGTTAGCTTGAATACTTTTTATAATCGGGATTAAAATGATTGTTACAGGAAATAACATTGAAATCAGATGCATGTATAAAATATCGCTCGACTGATTCCTTTGTATCATCACAAGCAGCCGAAGCAGGTGTAGAAATGTGATCTGACATCATGGCCAAACATTCATCCGGCACTTGTCATTGTGTCACCAACTGATAATTCATTAACAATAGTTATTTATGTATTAATAATAACATTCACTCATAAATTATGATTTTACACTAAATTTTCTACTGATATGACCATGATTATTTCAAAACGTTTTAATTGCAATTCTAAGGTATTTTTGTGAAGGAAGTGTTTTATCACATTATTTACTAACCATAAAGGTGGAAGGAGTGTAGTATGATTTGACAATGTGCGCAACGTTTTGACTTCTCTGTGAATGAGTTAATTACATAAATGATTGTTTACGTTATCTCCATCTTAGATTAATATTGCTGTCCTCTTTCTTTTTCTCCTCCTTCGCCGTGCGCGAGTACAAACGGGTCGAGGTTAACTGGAATGTGTAGCCGCGCAACCTCTCGACACTTGATGAGAGAGACGTCAGGGAAAAAGTCGGCACATTACTCTTCCGCCCTTTCGTAGCAGGGAGGCACTGTGGTCCGAAGAGCGAAAGGAGCAGACAAAATATATTCCTTCAATGAAATTAAAACCACAGTCGAACCTACGTAAACCGGAAATTCTGGGTTGCGTCTGAGAAAGGTTATCCGAGTGGGTGCTTTGTGTTTCGGAGAGTGAAAAGTACCCTATTCACTAGTTCCGTGAGTGTGGTGCAGTTGCAGGTGAAGAAGAGCCGGCGTTCTTTTCTCACTTGAAAGTGAGATGCGGCGCCGACCTAGACGACGGCTTGCGAGTGCTAGGTTTCTCCCTTCAGGTATGTTCCCCCGAGGATCTCTTCTTCATCCTGGGTGACGTCTGAACTCGACCGGTCTCTCGATGTATGTGGTAGTGTAGTGTATGCATGTGTGGTATGTGTGTGGGGGAAGGAGAAAGGGGGAAATAGGGACGAGAGAGGGAAGATAGCACGCGGGTCGCAGTCCTTGGGATTAGGTACTACTGATTTTGTGCGAAATATACTTAAAAATCAATGATAAATATCGAGTAAAATTAGTTTCACGAAATTAACATGTACTGAAATAAACCAGTATTCCTTTTTTTACCGTTCGACTTCATCAGAATTCGCAAGTTGCCGCATTGTCTACACAATAACGGACGTAACGACGTAAAGTGAATGTGACTTTGAAAACACTGGGCTATTTCCTTTCGGGTAGTTTTGTCCGCTGCTTCCACCTTACGGACAACCGCGTGCGCATAGAGAGAAGAGGGTAATATCTTTCCGTTACGGCGGAGGGTTCTGCTGCTTGTCGTTGATGAACTGGGATAGGCGTGAAGAGTATGAGGGGATGGGGGGGGGGTCTCCCACTTTGGCGCAACGGTACTCTTCCGTGCTGGGGCTGCGGGAGATTTTGGAGGAGATTTGCCGGCCCCGTCCCCTCATCCCCTGGGCTAAGCCGGATCAGCGTTGCACTGCCCGGTCACCTCACCGCCACCTGGTGGCCTCAGACAAACGCACGCTGCAATGCGAAATGCCTCTTTCCTTGGATGTCATTTTGTTTTATTTTATCTCGTTTGTAGTTAATCTCGTTTACAATACATTAATTTTGGACACTCACTTTTGCTCCTGAACTACTTCCCCAATAAATACATTCGATTTTTTTGCATCATATGCGAGTGTCAGAGATCTCAAAATATTCTTAATATTTGCTGACATAATAGGTGATATCATCTTCAACCACATCTTAAAGCAATTTGGAGATCGACTCTCGCTCCTCCCCTGCCTTTCCTCATTGCTTCTTCCCAACCTAATCCTTGTGACTCCTCAGGACCTTAGTTTTAGTTTCAGCGTTTCTTCTTCTTCTTCTTCTTCTTCTTCTTCTTCTTCTTCTTATTATTATTATTATTATTATTATTATTATTATTATTATTATTATTATTATTATTATTAATAATTTTATTCAACTCATAAAAGAATTGGCGATAAAGTAGTAGGCCTGAACTACAAATTCATCGCACATTCGTAATGATTCAATGAACAGTGATGGGCGTTATGTTAAAAAGCTAGTCGCATGCTACTCTTTCATCCGTCCATCCACGCGCAGCCGGGTAATGAGTTCAATGAATAAGGGGAAGGTTTCCAAGAGAAGACTAGAGCGAGTCGCAAGCAACGCCGACCCGAGTCCGCCGCTCGCCCAGCCGGGCATTGATTCACTGACTAACGCGAGGCGCTCCAAGCGAATTCAGGCGAGCGTGTCGGCTGCGACAGCGACATGCGCGGGCGGGCGGGCGGCGGCGCGGCCTGTGCAACGCACGTGCACTGGGGCCGAGCGCCGATCTGCGCTTGCTCCACGCCTCCCGGCGAGGGGGAGGGGGGGGGGAACCACCTGGGTAGTGAATGGCGCGCAGCCCTCCACCTCCACCTCCGCCTCCATCTCCGCCTCCGCCGCGCCGCCGGGTGCCCCCGCCTGGCCGTTCAGTCTCCTTCGTTCGCCGCATAGTGTCATACGCACCTCGCCCTCCCCTACCTCTGTGGGCATCCTCCTCCCACTCTCATGCGCCTCCTTCTTTATTCGTGCACACCCAACTACATCCGCTTCCTCTCGCCTCCCTCCACCTTCATCCTTCCTCTTGCCTCCATTCCCACGATCTTCATTCATATGCATTCAGTCGCGTTCATTTCTATCACCTCCGCTTATCTCCCGCACTTTCACTTGCTTCCACTCTCCCCTCCGTCGACGTTCGTCAACCATCCTTCTTTACTTATCACTATCAGCTGTCTCCACCCATTGTCATAACCATTGTCCACGTTCATCGCCGTCATGTGTCTTCTTGGCACTTCCCTATCTCGGCACGACTTCGTCGTCACCGCTCGCCATTGATGTCAGTTCTCCCATCTATCTAAATTCTATTTTTTTTCAAACAGCAATTTGCAGTCAAAGAATTGGCCAATCTACGAAACATCCACCAGTGTTGCCACCGCAGCCTCAACGTTCTCTCTATGATCTTATAAACGCTTTAAAACATTGTTCCTTCTAATTTTAAAAATCATTCCATTTCCAAAATTTAATATTGAAGTACGTAAATATTAAATAAACACTAAACCCAGTCCATTCTAAATCAAACAGCTAACAAACGCACCAGCGAAGTAAAGATCAAAAAGCTAAAGATACCATTCCCAAAAATTAAAATTCTATTGTATTGAAGCCTTTGAAAGGTCTCCCGGCCGAAAAAGAAGTAAATAAATGGGAAAAAATATCTAAATTTGTCACCAACTCCATTTCATTTACCTACATATTTCTGGACGTTTTCTTCGCCATGGACATCGTTTTGTCTCGTGCCTTGTCCTTGCCCCCGCCCCCGCCCAAGCCCTGGCCCTCGCCCGCGTCGCCCGGCGCGTCCGGCCGCGTCCGGCGCTCCGCCACGCCCCCTGCGTCCGCCGCCGCCGCAAGATAACATCTCCGCGCGCGAGTGCGTTGACCCGGCCTCAAGCCGCCTCCGCCTCCGCCACCGCAGCGGCAGCGGCCGCTCCGGAGCACGGGCTCCGCAGGTAGCCTCCGCCAGCCTTCGCCGCCGCCGCCACCGCCGCCGCCGCCACAGGGGGCGACCTGGGGCGCAGTAGGCGGGCACGCGCGTCCACCACCCACCACCCACCACCCACTGCCCACTGCCCAATGGCCAAAGCCCACTAACGCGCATTGTCCATCACCGCACCGGGAGATATGTCTCAGGGCACCAACCGATGTCACTGCAATACCTCTGACACGGAGGTCCCAGAGCTCCAGTCCCGACGCTGGCAGAAGTTTCCACGCTATCCAGAGAGCGAGGTCGAGTTCTGTCGTTGTCTGGAGGAGAATTCTAGTGGCCGGCTGCTTTGATTGGTACTTTTCCGTGGTTTCTCCGATCAGCACCATCTGAATGCCGCAGCAGTACCCTCAACAAACGGGCCACGGAATCCACGAAATCTTTCCTTCTTCTCCGTCCTATCCGCTCTTTGCCGTGTGATCGTCGCGATCAAATAAAAGGTCCAGGTACATATTGCTTAAATACAGATAGGCAAAGCATTTCGTACGTGTTTTCATTACTTGAAGCAGTATTAGCACGTCACGTGAACTGGAAATTGAATAACCGGAAGAGAGTGGAAAGTAACTGTTGAGGGTACGAAATGTGAACTCTTTAACCTGTCCCACAAAGCCACAATGACTTTTCCTGTTTTTACAGCCTGAACAATAATTTATTTGCGCTCTGCCTGCGGATTGTTTCCGTGTCATTAGGCGCCGGCATTTGCCCTTCTCTCGCGTTCGCCGCTTCGCAGGCGCGTGAAGGCGGCGCACCTGCGTTGACGAGGGAGGGACGCCTGGGGCCGGCGCCCGGGGCTGCGGCGCTCTCCGCCCTCGGCGCATCCCACCGCCCTTCACCGCCCGCTCGGACACGAGCAAAGCGTGACCAGGCAGTGCCTCTGACCGAGAGGGCCCGGCTTCGAGAGTTTCCACTGGCTGCAGAGCTAGGTCGAATGCAGCCGCCGCCTGGAGCAGAAGTATAGCTAAATCGATTTTTCCATCAATGCAATTGCGTTTGAACAATGCGGCTTATGTTTTATTGGTCCTTTCTTGCAACTACTTTTGTAAGCTTCATTATAGCATATGCGCTTTAAATGTTGCATTATGTACTTTTAATGTGTTCCTTATTGCTCAAAGAAAATGAGTGTTGAAACAAAAGGGCAAGCCACTATTCAACGCTAATAATTACTTTGTAATCTATCTTAGTTCAATATCTGTCGGTGTTAATTAATTATGGTAATAAATGGTGAATGTAGTAGAAAATTGTGATGGCACGGTCTTTGATTAAAGTTTAAATTACTAGATTAAATTGATATGTGATCACAATGTCAGCTTGTAACGAATTTCAGTAGTTGTAAGAGAATACGTGTTTATTATTATGTACACAGACGTTTGGCGAGATTCACCCATATTGGGTCGTATTTTATTAGTCACTCACAGCCTAGTCCTCGCCATTGAGATGACGTGTGGGGTACAAACTTTGGTATTTTTAAATGAAAATGCCTTATTCAATTTATTTTATCTTTAATCGCTTGAGGATGACCATTTCAATACCATAATTCATAAAAATTGCAGTGAGTTCCATGGTAATGTAACAGGATTCGTAAATATCATTCATTACTCTTGTTTCTGTCAGCCGTCAAGATTCAGCTGTATGAAATTGTAGATTACTTATGTTTTTTCCGAAAGTCACTAATCTGGAGGATCGAGAACGAAGAACATTTTCCCTGCCAGAAACGCAAGCTCAGTGATAATTCCTTCACCATATTAACTTCTATCTTTATATATATTTTTTGATTTATTTAGTCAAAAAACTGTAAAAATTGTTTGTGACGTATGGGGGAGTATATAATCTACGCACGTTTTCCAGAATCCCTTCCCATCATTTTAACTATAAATAGCTTGAAGATGAGTAAAAGTTAAAGATAAATAAATAAAAATTACATTTAAAAAAGCGCGAGATTAGTGATAGTTGAAAAACAAGTCATTTTCTTTCCCGAGTTATAGAAAACGTTTTTGCTACTGTTAACGAACTGCAGATTTGATTTTCTGCACTGCTAACAAAATAGTAACTCGCCCTTACCTTCTACCACTACAAGCAAAAGGAGAGTTCAACGTAACGTGCGAATAGTGAAGCTGCATTTACGTCCAGAAACAAAACAACGGGCCACCTCAGCATTTGCTCAATGTATCTGGGAAACTGGACAAAACCCTGATCGAGATGGGGGTCATTGACCCGGATGCTGAGGTACATTATTTGTTACAAGCATATTAAGTCTGTTAAAAAAATATACAATACAAATGAAAACTAATTCATTATATATCACTGTTTGGTAAATAAATATTATTTTTCTTTTTGTTGACAGTATAGTCTCTAGTCATATAGAAACACTTATGCAGTAGAAAATATTTTACTTTTAACTTAAATTTTTGTACCGACTTCATTTGTTTAATGACATCTGGCAATGCGTTGTAAAGTGACGTACATGATGTCGATTTTTGGTAGTGAGCTGTTGATACTGACACTTGATGAATGTGATTTCTACGACGTGTGTTGTAATCATAATCATCAGTATTGCATGAAAATATGTTTGCATCGTTAAGTAAGTCAGTTTTGACAAATATGACAGATTCGTAAATAAATAAGCAAGGCTATCGTAAGAATCCAAGCTCCTTTATTGTCTATCTTAGTAGCTATGGTTCTTGAGATTCAATTCCCAGTCATTCCATGAGAAATTTGCGTTTGGCTTATTGGGATATGACATATTTTCTTCTCTCTTCTTTCCGATTTCTATGTATAACGCACATGTCATTTTCACGTTAATTATTACATTACCATCTCATTGCAATCACAAAGGGATGCAGTAATGGGAGGTCCGATGCCTTGTAAGATGAGATACTCAACTTTTCCTTCATTTTTTTCACCTAATTTCTCTTTTCCTTCTTTATTTCCTTCTTTTTAACATTTTCTTATTCATTATTATTATTATTATTATTATTATTATTATTATTATTATTATTATTATTATTATTATTATTATTATTGTATAACCAGTCGGCAAAACTACCCTTGTGCGTTTTCGCATGAATCCCAGTTATTGGACACAAACCGTCTTTACGAGTGATCTCCCGGTAGAGTGAGCTGAAGCCGGCTGCCGCCTCTGCAACACGCAGCTGCGGCTCGGGAAACTTGGGCCTGCGTTTGCTCGCATCTTGTCGCGAATCCTCCTTCGGTGAAGCGGCGGAAGGCTAGTTGGGCACGCCTTCGCAATGAACGCCTCGCCGCCCCGCTCCCCGCCCTCCCCGCTCCGCTCCACGCCCCGCCCCGCCTCGCGACGCGGCATCCGCGGAGATCGTCGCGCCCGCCTCGCACGTCCTCGTCCTCAGCCCCCCCCCCCCTCCGCCCCCCTCCGCCCCCCTCCGCCCCGCTCCGCCCCCCGTCGCGCTCATTACTCGCAGCGCGCGTAACGACCGGCAGTTGTTAAAAAGCGGTGAATGGGGGAGGAGGAGGCGGCGAAGAGAACGGGGGTGAAGAAGGGGAGTCGGCGGTGATGATGGGGCTGCGGCAAAAGAAACGGCGGTGTCGAGTGGAGTGGGTGCGAGGGAGCGGTGGTGAAGAGGAGGTCTTCTCACATGTGATGTAGTCCCAGCGAAGAGTGAGAAAAGAGGATTTTGGACACCTCTAGTAAGGCGTTCTATCATGTTCATCGTTCTCCATGAGACTTAGCAAAATGTTTAAAATGAGAGGTTGAGAATTCGGTTCATATATGATATTTCAAATTGATTCCAACTACACACCAAAGTAGCAGCAGTTCAAGCCCAATGAGTGGAGGAGGAGAAGATGTGCGGGGGAGGTGGGGATGGCGCCGAGCAGCAGGATTAGGAGGGGAGGGGGAGGTCGAGATGCAGTGGCAGGTCTGCCTGCACTGCAATGCGCTGGCAACGTTGCTGGTAAAGAGATGGTCT
Organism: Gryllus longicercus; assembly: GCA_038098605.1. NCBI lineage: Eukaryota > Metazoa > Arthropoda > Insecta > Orthoptera > Gryllidae > Gryllus > Gryllus longicercus. Next base: position 1,956,206 of record JAZDUA010000124.1, read on the forward strand.
CTCGAAATTCAGTGAGGGATAAAGCGGAAACACTTTGAACCAGCTTGCTAGCCTGATCCGTTCTTATACTTTTCGGCGTCGCTTCCGCCCCTTGTGGACACAAAGCTATTTATAATACACTCATCTGGTCGAAATTATAAGCATTTTTCGCGAAATTCAAAGACTCCAGAGAGTAATTACAATAAGTCACTTGTAATTAACACTTCTGATTGAAACAATCGATATATTTTGTGCTAAAATTGACTTTCACAATATTGCAGTTTTCTTATCGACACTTCAAAATTATCTTTTCACTAATATTGGTTTCAATATTGATTGACGGTATATAAAATATACCAAGTGTATTTTTAATTTAATTAATAAGGTTCACGGCACGCGGAAACAATTCAAAGGAACGAACCTCTTCTGTGTCGCTAATGCGTACAACAGACGCTGTCACTCATTTCAAAGATCAATAAACCTGGGTAAACAATTACCGCCAACCGACTTCCCTGAAGCCTTCTCGTCGTGTGAGCACCTGCCGCGCGCAGCGACGCAATTGTCGGCGGGGGCGAGCACGATGGGCGATGCAGTGCGCTGCCCGGGCCTAAACTTCAAATAATCAGACTAACACCTTAGTTTTATTTTTACACCTTTTTGCAAATAAAAACGTTTTCATGTTAAACGATTAGGACGGATAATACTTTTTGCTCACTAATGGAGTTTACCATTATCTTAATTATATTGCTGTGAACCTTTATATCAATACATAAATTATATGTGATATATAAATACAGAAAGCAGTGATTTTATCTTAATATTCTGTCTTTACGTTAAAGACCGAAGTACAGTCTGACTAATTTGGAATAACATGGACAGACAAATTATAATGTTAAAACAAAAGAAAAGTGTTTAAAGTAATTAAAATTCGAAGTTGAAATGCCATATGAAACATTTGTCAGTGAATTGTAGAAGCAGGCGCTTTGGAGAGTGGGGCGAAGTGAGATGGCTGGGCGTCGGCGGAGGAGGCGTGAGGGGCCGGGGGCGGGGGCGGGGGGTGCGCGGCGCGACAACAGTGGCTTAACGACGGAGGCGCCGCGCCGCGTGCGCTTCACGAACGAGACTCATTTCCCTGCGCGGCCCTTCTCCTTCGCCTTCCCCCTCACCCCCCCCCCCCCGAACAGCGACACAAGCCGCTCAATTACTCAGGAAATCTCCGAGGCGGAAACGCGATGAGGTGTGGGGCGGTGATGCGACATCGGCAAGGAAACGTCGCTGTTGCCAAACATCGATGCTCAAAACTAAAACATCCATGTCAGTAATACACGTTGAATTCGTGCGCAACAAAATTTAATTTGGCAGTAGCCGCATACATTAATTTATAATTAAATTTTAACTGAAAAAAGGTTAAAACGCCTTTTCGTGTGCGAAATACGAGAATAAATTAAGGAAATACCAGAGTTCATTTTGTATAATAGTGCTTAAGAAACATAATTCTGTCACACTTATTTCCCTTCATTTCCTCCATGTCTCTACTTAATCCCCAAAACTGACCTGCAAAATTGACCTGCATTCTCAAAAAGCCTAGTTTTAAAGGGTCTAGGACAACATTTTTATCTATGTATAATTGTCACCAGCCTGTCACTTGTTTTGGATGTGTTTACGCTCAGAAATATGTTACGCAAACGAAAAAGAATACCAAGTTGTGACCTAGTTACTGAGTAACAAATGTATTTTAGTAATTAAATTTGTTCAAAGAATTGTCATCCCGGCTAGGATTCGAAACGAGGAGATCCGGATTCGAATCAGAGTTTGGGTGACAATTATTTGAACAAATTTAGTTTTTAACTATGTTTTTATGATATGATATGCAAAATTAATTGTTTTCATTTTAAATCTGTTGGATGGGGGAGTGGGGAGGGGGTAATCGCAGAGGGGTTTTATATTGCTGGTTCCTTATAAATTGTTAAAAACATTAATTTATCCTTAGCCTACTCCAGGTGGAAAAGGCACTAATGAATTCTGCAGGCGGGACTCCGCCGCCCTCCTTCGCCTGCCCTCTGCCAATGGCGTTAGTGTCCTTTGTGTTAGTGCTGAGGAGTGGCGTTGCGTTGCAGGGCCAAGTCGAAGAACGGCGGGCGCCTGCTGCGGGAGAAGCTGGAGAAGATCGGGCTGAACCTGCCCGCGGGCCGCCGGAAGGCCGCCAACGTCACGCTGCTCACCTCGCTCGTCGAAGGTAAGGAAATAGGCTGCTTGCCTTTCTTTCTTCCTGGCTCAGGAGAAAGGTGTCGTTGAATACACTTGTTTACTGTTAAGTTTGAAAAAAGTGTAAAATCCCATTTTGAGGGTTATCATTATTTACGTTCAATGTCTTAAAATATTGAACACAAAAATCGCAATTGCTAACATTAGAAGTACAAAGTCTTCATCTCTGCAACATCCTTTTATATAATTCACTCGCGTGCTAAAATATGTTTCCTAGGACAACCGCTAAATGTCGTTATGCATGTGGAATCCTTGCAAAAGTGCTACTCCCTGCGTTTGATATTCAAATTTTTGCTTGCTCAGTGCGGTTGAGTTGCGTGAATACCTCATGGGCTGTGCATTTGTGTGTTCTGTGTGAAAGAATTGTTTGCATCTTTATTTACAAAGTATATGTATTTCATGTTATTTGCAACGTGTATGTGTAGTTTTATTCTAGGACAGATATTCACAAATTATTTATTTCAGAACGGATGAAAGTTATTTAAATAGCTGAAAACGTTTTCCCACTGAAATTAAATACAATTGTGACCTACAACTGTAAGCTATTATCGGATTCTGTAAACGATTAGAACAAAGTGCATTTCAATAAATCGTAAATTTTCTCTTAGAAGTGTTTAAAGCTAAAAATTAATTCCAGCCGCATTCAGTAGCATTCCCATAATTTTTTATCAAATAAGGAATAAACATTTAGAAATAAATTGTGTTGATAATTAAATATGAAAAATATTGTTAAGAAAAATATCTGCAATGCGAAGAATATTGCATTATTGCAGCATGACTAAGGAAAATACGAATTTAGTTGAGTATTATAAGTTGTCAACGCTTCCTTTGGTCGTGCCGAGAAACGGGAAACTTCGAAGGACGCAGTTATTTTCGGAAGGAGATCGACCACGTCCTTTCGTATTTTCCTCATGAGAGGTAATCTTAGTGGACAAAGACGTGAAGACGTTTTATGTAAGAAAACTTACATAATCATCTCCCTAGCTGTTTTGTAAAGTCACGACTCAGCACAACGTAAAAGCAAGTAGAAAAATAGGCGACATTGTCCCTTATTTATTTTAAACGTATTTTCCAACTTAAAGAAGAACAAAATACAACTGAAGTTTAATTGGTTCGAAACAAATATATTGTAGGGAACGCGTTGTCACCTCGCCGCTTCCGCGGATTTCTCATTTAATTCTCGCTGACTCACGAAATCTAGCGTTCCTGTCGTCTTTAATTTTTCCCCTCATCGCTTCATTAAAGTTCCGCTTTCTCATGGAGACTTTAATGAGCCTTCTTCGTGGCTCCGTGTTCCTCGGAACAAAGTGGTGTTGATAATTTGGCGCATTTGGCCGGCGCCTGCAACCTTGTCGATTCACATCCACCGTGCGGAGGCGCTTTCCAGCTGATTACAACGCAGTAATAGCCGTAAGGACAGAATAGCGTCGGTTGCAGGACTACCCGCAGATGATAGAGCTCTTTTCTGTTCGTTTGAATGCTGTTACTTAATTCTCGTATTCGTTAGTTTCTTTATTTAGATTTGATGATGATCCCTTGGGAAAATGTTTGAGAGCTTTGCAATGCTAGATCTTAAATAGTTAAATTACACGCATTTTTCTCTCAGTAATGTCAACTCATGGCCACATGTCATAAAAATGAATGAAAATGACGATTCGCATCGTTTACGATTTCGTATTCCTCGTTAGACTGAAAGTTAAAGTCTTCAAGCTGTAAATTAGAAAACTGCGTTGAACATATTTCAGTAACTCAATACGAAAAAAGAATATACGCAAGTATTTTCGTACTAACAAGAGAAATTAATGCGTACTGCAGTGTTTAGGGTGCCTAATTAAATTCTCTAGAATTCGTCATCACAAAATTTCTAGACCCTTGAACAACATCGTGTTTTGATTGACACTACCTACCAGCTCCAAGAAAAACAGTTTCTTTTGTGGGATGACAAAACGCCCTCCCACTTGCGGCAGTGAATAAGCGACTTCCAGACCCGCGGATGAGCTCACTTTTTGTGAAAAAGAGAAGGTGGGTAACGCTCGAGCGACCAGGCGGTTTTTGCGACGGAGGGAGCAGGGTGGCGTATTCCATTAGGAAGTGCATGTTTGGCGGCTTGTAGCGTCTAATCGCGTCGGATAATTTAACGGGAATCGCCGATTTCTCTGCGCTTTCTCTGTCGCCGCTGCAGCACGCGACGCCGCCGGAAGAGGGCGTTTAGCCGCGCCGCGCCGCGCGCTCTGCTCTCTAATCGCCGCGCTCCCCCTCGGGGCGACTCCTCTGCTCCCTTTTGAGCAGATATTTCTATAGTCTTACTAGTGTAAAGTCGCTTTTCAACTACTAAGATCTTTTAGTGTCTTCTGTAACATTAGGGGTAATGGTAATGGTAACGGTATACGGTCGCACACAAATATCCATGCCCCGGGTGGGACTGGAGCCTTACCGATCTCGATTACCCAGTCCGGCTTCTCTAGTTCTGCTTCTGCCATCTTCAGATTGTTTTGTCTCCAGGCGCATACTCTGCTACGGGCATTAGAGCGTGTTATGTCTCGAGGGTGGCGGTGCTCCTCGCCCGCTGGAACGTGGGATCCGAAACCGACGTACACGCCGGCTGGCTGAGTTTCCCTCCTCGAAGTATTTCTCGCCAGCAGGGCGGTGTGCCAGCCGGAAGAAGCACTAAATTCCCGACATGCAGGGTGGTGTAGTGAGTGTAAGTCAACGCAGGCTCGTGTCGCAGCCGCTGCCTATTTCCGACGGCTTGTTTCTTCCTTTCTGCAGTCTCCCTGCAGGTGCATTTCCCGAGGACTCTTGCAGCTCTCTGCTGGACCTCGGTGCTTTCGAATCTTACCAGTTCCGCCGCATCGGGACGATTCTTACGCTTTTCCTGAACGCTCAGTTTTTCAAGTATTCTTCCGTATCTTTTTTTGGGAAAAGGTTCCTCTTTCTCTGTAATCTAACTTGTTCTATAGCATCGTTCCGCGATAACTGAATGCACTATATCTTTGCAACTGGCTACCGCCACCACCTTTGGATTCGCGTACAACACACACTCTCATTGACGTGCTCTTTCTGATTACTCTTGTCTGTGCGAAATTTGTCTGCCCTCGCCATTGTCTTCATCACAAATAAAAGTTTTAAGAGCACTAGTGCTTCATATCTACAAGATGTGAAATTCATAAATTACACCAGAAATATGTTTTGAATAATCTCATCGCGAAAATGCAGTAAATTATCATTATTTACTTTACCACAACCTGTGTGACTACTATTGTCTGTGTGTCGTATTCTATAAGCTCATATTACCGGCCTTCTTGACCAAAATCTCGCCCATTCCCTCGCGAAATCATTACTTGTCTTACTTTCATTTTTATCACAATGACCACATTTTGTAGCGTCAATTAAAATAACTATTCTCACTACAATATCTAAATATTTCGAACTATCAAATAGTTTGAGTTGTTAGGTGATGTTGCAAATTCATAATATGTAAAAGAAACGAAGAGAAAATGAACACTCAGAATCTCATTTTTCATTTCAAATTTCATTTCCGTTTGCGGACTTCAGAATTCTGAGTTCTGCTTACTTCAGAGACTGAGGTTCCACTACGAATGATTGGCACTGGCAAAACGCCATACATGAGCTGCCACGCACCTCAAGTTTTCACATGCGCCTTCACCAACGGCCGCTAAAACGCTGTCGCTGCTCCTCTCGCGCACTGAAGCGGACGGCATCCGCCCGCGCCTCCGCGGCCCCCCGGCCCCCTCGCCGCCGCAGAAGCAGCAAAGCGTGAAATGATTGCCGCGGCGGAACACGCGTTTGCACCTGCAAATGAGCCTCCGCCACGCGCCTCCTGCCGCCCCCGCCCGCAGCAAATCACTCGACATCAAACGGCGAGACGCACTCACACTCCACACCCGACCGTCCAACTACTTCACACGATTACCGTATATATTCATTGCCACAAGTAAAGAACATACATTCTTCGAAAAATAATATAAACAAACTCATTTTGCAGCTAAACTTTAACGTTAAGGGACCGAGACTTTTTTCCTTCTTCCTCCAGCCTCCTAAATCTTATTACCATTGCGTGTGCTGCTTTAAAATATTCCACATGGGCCATTCGAATGAGGATACGCTAGTTTGAAGAGAAGGACGGAAGCAGCGCTGTCGAATCTTTTACGCGGCCATCAGCCTCTGGCGCGCGGGCCTTCCGCTTGGGCCCCGGCCTTCCTAGCGACTTCCCGCGGCGCCCCGTCGCCCCGTCGCCCCATCGCCCCATCGCCCAGACGCTCCGGGCGCGTCGCCGCCCGCCCACGTGCGGCAACGGGTCAGCATCCGGCCTCGCTCCTTCATGCGGGTCGTTTATTAATTTTTTGGCTAATAGTTTGTTCTACCAAACAGAGGAAGGAAAAGCAACTTTTAACAGCCGCCGTCCGTTAAGGATTAACGGTTCGCTGTCCATTAACAACAATCGAAACACATGGGTGGTGGTTGGCGGCTGATGGGCTGAAGATGGCGGAAGAGTAATTCTGTGCCAAGAGAAGTAATTTATTTTTTATATCTTTTTTTATGAAAAGGTGTCAGTAAAAAGATGATTCAAACACACAATTAATGATCTTTGGTTATACGCTCTACATCTGTATAGTAACATTATAAACTATTTTAGGTCCCCAAATGTAAAAGAAAAAAATAGTCACAGAATAGTTTTGCTTGAAACCTTACTGATGCGGAATTCCAAGTGCAGCAGAGAAAAAATTGCAGAAAGATAATTGTCCTCAGACTCCGACACATGATCAAGCCGTTCTAGAGAATCTGTCGCTAAATCATCGTTCCCTGTCGTGCGCACAATGAAATAGTCACCAGCGGAGAGAGATTTACCGCCAGCGGCAAGAAGATTCGTCTAGCCCTGCGTGTTCGTGAGCGAATATCATTATCACCATCTCCCTGTGGACCAGTAGACGTGTTGCGCTTTATACTGTGCTCGTTTCCTACATAAGGGTTCTCGCGAGAATTTCCGCCACTCGTCAACTGCGCATATCTTCGACTCACGCCTTTTTGCTTTCTCGCCGCCGCTCATCCGACTTCTTCCTCTTCTGTATCTCTCGCGGCACTTCATCTACGTTGCGTTTTAATAACGTCCACATCACAGGAAAAGCTCTAGTCATCAAATACGACACTTTCTTTCCAATTCCAGTTGCAAACATAGCTTAGTAATAGTTGGAAGCAAGGGACATCGACGCTCGCGAAACGAAGTAAAAATTCACGGTGTTGATGGTGCACACCCTCCCATAATGCACTTGACTTGCGTCTCCGTCCGCTCGGAGTTTGCGCCGCTTTTCCTCGCCCGGCAGCTGTTTCTTCTGTCCGCTGCCATCGCTCCGCAGCGCTCGCGTCGCGTCGCGTCGCGTCGCGTTGCCCTGCCAGCGCTGTCGCCCGTGTCCCCCCGCCCGCCCCCGCGCGCGTCGCCCCGCGCGGTTTAATTACGCTGGATGTGGCCGGATGCGGACTCTGCGCTTCTTGCGCTTCTTGGCCAGCGCCGTTTCCGCACCGCGAGTGACTCGCCCGCTCGCCGCAAGAAGGGGCCTCCGCGCGGCGATAAATTGCCCCACGCGTTGGTTGCTCTGCGTCATTACGCCTCGATACCGGCGAAGGGGGCGCAGTGCATTAACTCATGTCCCTGCAGGGCCTCTGACCGGGAGGCCCTACGGTTCGACTTCCGACGGTAGCACAATTTACGACACTATCTCAATAGCTAGGTCGAGTTCAGACGCTGTCTAGAAGAGAGCTCTGAGCGATAGTTTTCGGTGGTTTCTCCGATCAACACCAAGCGGATGCCGGGTAGTACCCTAACAAACTCGCCATGGATAGCGCGCGATACTTCCTACCTCTTCCTTGTCGTATGCTCACTCCTTACTTACACGCACATACATTTACATTCTCTCTGTCCAAAACCGTTAGGGCTAGAGATGGCCCAACCCCCCTCTCCCTGCTCTGATTCGCTCGATCCAAAAGGATTCCGTCCTCTGATCTGCGAATCACACCGTCGTAAGTCTTGAATGGGCAAAACATGGAAACAGGGAAGGTACTGCAGCTCATGATCTTACTCTCTTCTCCTTATCTGCCCTCTTGCCGTGCCCGGCACGGCTGTCTTGACTGGCGGTAAAGATCTGTGGTTGTCAAATCTGTACATTAGCAGGTGCTTTCTGTCATGGACTGCGCGATAAAATAAAGTCCATTCCGTTTCATTGATAGCTAATTTATTTGAAATGCACATTCAATTGCTAATGAAATCAGTGAAGTGGTGCTTGTAAATTTCTCTCGTATGTTGCGGTGACCGTTGGTCCGTTCTACTTCCTCTCTTTCGCTTCACTGGAAGAGAGAATTTCGCTAGGCGGCGATGGCTTGCGGAGCAGAGGCCAGTGGGCGGTCACGTGGCTTAATGGTCGTCCTTTGTTTCTTGTGGGCGCTTCCGGCAGTGAGCGGACGCCGGCCCACCCGCCGTTCGTCCACTCAACCGCCCGGGGCCCTGGCGTCGCGCATCCGTCCCTTATGTTTTGCATTTCTTGTTACGCAGTCACACCTTTTCGTCATCTTTCATTTCTTTCCAAATCACCACTCCCAACGTCTTATCCTGGCTGCTTTATCCCCGAATCACTGTTTTGCTCAAAAAGCTCCTTCTGAAGCACTTTTCTTTGAATTTCCGCAGTAGGTACACTGTACTTTCTTGCATTTCTTCCTGTTGTCCCTCTCTTCTGTTCTTTTTCCCTGCCCACCGCATTCTTTGTTCTAAATCGTCTCTTACCTTCAAAGTTCCTATTACGCCTCTTTCCCGTTAGAACACTTAGTCATCAATCTTCCGCTCTTAATTTCCTAATTTCAATTTTCTTTGATCATCCTGTGCCTCCCAAATTTTTCACATCTTCCCGCTATTTACTTCCAAACTGTGCATAACAATTTACTGCGACTCGCAGAGTAGCAGCGTGCTTGAACTTTTAGGCGCCTTGGTTCATAACCCTGTCTCTCCATGTGAAATTTGCAGTGGACGAAAGGGGCAGGTTTTATCATGGTTGTACAGATCCACTCTTATTCCTCTATTGATTTTTTGACATAGACGTAAAGTCCAGATTTTCAATTTGATCTCTCTGTTCCTGGTCTGAACGCCACTAAGCATCACTGAAAATTTGCAGGCACTTTGGCTCCCTCCACCTTGCATTACGAATAACCCAAGGATTTTATTTTCAAATAAAGCGGAAATAGAAAGTTCAGGTCCTCCTAAATGGACAGTTTAAGATTCATACAAAACGTTTTTGCAATTGCAATTTGCATTATTGAACTTAATACGTATTTGAATTAACTCAATAGGAATAAGTATATAAATATAGCGGTATAAATACCAATACAAGTACGATCGTATTAGTTCAATCCAAATGCAACGCGTGTTTACTTTTTCATTGCTACTTCTAGTTTTCATTTCAATCATGGGCCCTCGCCCGTCTTAATTGAGCGCTTGTCGCCGTCGCCCTGGGACCCTGCGCTCCTGCGGCGCGGATCTGGAGGGTCCGCTTTGCTCCCCCACGGCAGATATCCCCCCCCCCCCGGGCCTAGCAGCAATTATGACGCCAGCGCTCGCGTGAGAGGAGAGGCTTTAGCGGTTAAGCGAGAGACCAGATGAACAGCCGGATAAGCAGGCGTGGAATGGGAATTAAATGCTGCAAATGAAGCTGGCCGAAACGGGCCCAGAAACAGCGGGTTTACTTACGAACAACGGGGAATGTTGGGTGTGATAAATTGGATCTGGAAAGACGGGAAATGTTCGGAACCGCTTTTATTGATCACAGCATTTTGTCGGAGATGGGAGGATATTTCAGACAGATCAAATTATAAACGCAATAAAATGGCCTTCAAATTGTTGATGACGATAACGTATGTACAGAAAAAAGGAAGTAGATGGAGCAGAAAGCATATAGGAAGACAGTGCAGAACAGAATGAAGAAAAAGTAACTGCACATCATAAATCTGCCGTAGTCAATGGTAAACGGTGACAATAATAATGAATCATCGAAAACTTCAAAAGTACGTGGATCGTAGTAGTCAATGACCGTTCATAGTATAATTAGTCCTGACATCGGAAAGGAGCACTACACGCGTCCGAAAACTTCGGCAACTCTTCGTAACTCCGTTCCGCTGGTGCGCATTGCCTCTCGTAGACGCGAAAGAAGTCGTGGAAGTTTGTTGGTGGCGACTGCTTCCAGCTACAAGCCGAAACAACTTGTATCACAAGTTTGGTTCCAGCAGAAACGCGTGAAATGGCAATTAAATGGGTTGCGATTGTGGTTTCTTTCCCGTTTTGTAGGGTTAACAGCGCCAAGATAATTTTACACAGTTGAGCAGTATGTGAAGTAATCGCTAGTCCAGAGAAGTGGTAACAAAAATGCGAATCCGAAAGCAAAATGAGAAGGACACCGTTCTAATGGTGCGCTAGTTTTCTCGTCCGATCGCTTTGATAAATATAGAGGGAAAACCTGACAATTTGTTGAATTTATGATTGAATCATAATTTTGAAATAATGTTTTAATGGCGTTGTCTAATGTCTAATAAATTATCTCCTAAATATCGCCAGCTCTTTTAATGTGTACATTTTGAAGAGGCTACAGAAATGTTAATAAAATCGTGTCAGTAACTGTTGTTCAAATTCAGATTAAATCTCTCACCAACATTGTCAAATAGATTGTTTCTCTCAAACTGCTTCCTAAAAAATATATTGTTCTAACAAATAAAATGAATGCTACCACGAGCGAGCCTTTTCAATACGATTATATTCGAGATTTGAAACTATTTCCGCAATTTCAAATGGTTCGTAAACAGCAAAACTGTTTAGTGCAAAACTATATTACAAGTATTCTTCATTATTTGGCACAAAAATCTCTTAAAAACTACGTTATCGCTTCAACGAACTAAGTACGAACTACAATCAGTATTACACGGATATATTCAGTCTGACCTTCAGGTGTTGCACTCTTAAGTTAGCCCCGGAAATGCAAAATACAAATAATTTACTTGTTAATTATTTAAAAAGAGTTTATCCAGTATTTTTAAACCATTTTGAAAGTGTAAACGAAATCTTTGAAATATTAACAACAGGAAATGTGTATTAGGGTGCTATCATTGAGTGTAACACTCTTTTTTCACCAAGTGTGCGAGCAGTTGCCTCGACTGCCTTAACGGATGGCAGTGTGGGAGGGGGCCGAGGGGGCTCGTTACCCCTCCTCTTGCTGCGCCGTGGCCCGAGGGCGCGGGGCCGCATCACGTGAGTGCATCCGCGGCCCAAAGAACACGTCATCTGCGCCGCGCTACACACGTGGCCCAGCCTCCCAACGCCCAGTGCCAGAGGACGCGATGCCAAAAAAGGAGAGGGGGTGGCAAATGTCCAAGAGATGGAGAGGATGTGGTGAGACGGGATGGGCAAATAATGTGAATCCGTCATTGAGGTGGATAGGGAGCATCTCAAGGTTAGCCAGTGTCGAGAAGAGCAAGTGTGATGTGCGCGGTGCAACCACGTACACAGTGGTGTGTCTAAGGACTCGTAGAATGGAGGAGGAACAAAGTCCGAGAGAAGTTTGATAGTGCGAGGGGCGGCGAGTCGAGGCGGTGGCGAGCGGAGGCAAGCGATGGCGGCGGCGGCGGCGGGCCGGGTAATTGCGTCGGGTCACGTGACGGCGGCGCTGGGCAGGTGCGCGCGCGGCGCGGCGCGGCGCGACGCGGCGCTTCGCTCGGACGGAGGAGAGGAGAGGAGAGCAGAGCGGAGAGGAGCGGAGAGTGGCTGTGTGCGCTGCGGAAGTGGCCGTGTTGTTGACCCGCGCCCCCACTGCCCGCCCGCATTCCACGCCGCGCGTCCGCCATCGCCGCCACCGCCCACCGCCCACCGCCCACCGCCCTGCCGTACTCGCTCACCCCTCTGTGATTCCATTCTGCCTAGTGCGTCTTTTTATACAAGGATATAACCCTAACTGATACTATATGCTCGTACATTCTGCTGTCTGATTCATTTATTTTCATCCTTTCTATTTTCTGTCTTTCTCTTAATTTTCATTTTTTCCTCCTTTTACCTCTCTCCCGGTTTCTATTTCACTCCCTTCCTTCCTATCTTTTTTAATCCTACCCCCTCTTTCTTTGCCATAAAATGCCAATCGCGCGCGTCTTCAATGTTGCTGCCCGCCCCTTTTCCTGATTTTTCCGAATGGTGTTTCAATCCTCCCTAATTTCTACGCCAAGAGATGTGGGTCGCGAAGGTCACGAGTAAAATCATGTAGAAAGAAAAAAGATGATTGACGCAGTGGAACTCAACTGAAAGTAGAAATGCTAAATTGCTGTTGCATAATAATTGCACTTACTTTGCAATAATTATAGTTTGTCCTCTTTCATTTTATTCTTCGTTCTAAACTAAGTTGGTTCGCGAAAGAATTGCGTTATTTTAGTATACGTTTCAAAGGTAACTTTATTTTCCAATTTTCATGTAGATTTGTATCTCAATAGTTGAAACATTCAAATTTAAGTTAGCTACTTACTTTTCTTGATTATTCATATCAAAATCTTAATTTTGCGAAGAACGTGTTGATTACTCGACGTAAGACTTCATCGCAAGAATAAGAAACGAACCGTCAGGTACATCCTCAATGCAGAGTTTCTCCCCATCCTCCGCAGCCAGAGGCCGCCTTGGGATTTTGCTGCGCTGCTCCTTAGAATACACAGTTTCTGTGGTCATGTTTTCACATAGTGTAGCGTTCCAATGCATCGGCTCTTCTGACTCCTTCACTACTTCTCCGAGTCCCCAGCGATGCTTTTTAGGGCCCAGAAGCACTGTCTTTGAGCACGTGTGAAATTGCCTGGAGGTGGACTATGAATATTTAGCGGCACTCGCGTACAATTCTAATGCGATAACTGGTCGTAAATGTGCACAGTTTGTAAAGTGAGCTGCATATGAGCGTGATGTTCCTTCTCAGTTGTATCACTGTAAACTTCCATGCGGAAGAGGAGATCACAAAAGCAACGTGTGAGGAAGGCTTCTCTTGTAAAGCAGTATGGTGGTAAAACCCACGTTGATGTAAGATGACCTCACTATGCAGATTGATAATTTTCTTCCTTATTATTCTGGCAAAAATGTTTCATGTAATATTTCACCATTAATTTTTTTTATTTTTTTCAAAACTTTTACACACATATAACATAAAAGTTCCCTTGATATTGTGTTTAATTGATATAACATACGTCCCCATCCCATACGTCAAATGAAAACATCGTACAAAACTAATGCATTACGTTTTACAACCTGAATTTATGAATGAGCAATCTTTCCCCCCTCTCTTTCCCCTCACATGACTTCGCCTTGCAATATTTTGCGGCAGCTGTTTGATGTCAAACAGATGTCGCTCTCAGTCAGTGCCACAAATATAACGAATCCTTTTGAGGAGAGTTCACAATATAATTCATTAGTTAAGAAATTGATGCCACTAATTTAATACATGAATTAGATGCCGCAGTATCATTTTGAATTTGATCTAAACACTTATCGATTTCCTCACGATCACTCCCAGAGTTGAGTATCAGACATTTCTTGAGAAAAAAATTCTGTACTCCCAGAATATTATTTTGAGCCGGACAGAAAATTCTTGTACTTCAAACTATTCCTGTGCATTTGAAAAACAATAGTGTTAAAATATCAGCATTACATGATTTTTTAAATGGATTAACAGAAATAAGAAATGAAGTTTTTTGCGCCATAAATGACTAAAGGCCAATTTCGAGGTTGGTCGCTTTTTTAGTTGAATATAATTTCCTCCGAACAAAAATCGATATCTGTCCCGTTTGTGAGTGGGCAATTGTTTCTGGGTGGGAGCCGTACGCTATGATCTTCTGGCCGCACCTGAGGTACTTAACAGCCCGTAAATCAGCCCCTATCAGTCAGCCGGCGAGGCGGGCGAGGGGGCGAGGGGGCGGCGCGCCCTGGGCGCCTCCGGCTAACGGGCCCGCGGGCGCGCCCACTCAATGGGCGGATGACGTCACCGCCCCGCGCCGCCCCGCGCCGCCACGCCAGATAAATGCGAGCGCGCTGCCCGCGGCCCGTTACCCGCCGCCGCCGCCGCCGCCCATCCGCTCGCTCGCACGCCGCCAGACCGGTGAGGTGGCTCAGGGCATCAGCTTCTGGTGGCACTGCAGCGCCTCTGACCGGGAGGCCCTCTTCTTCCACTCCCCGCGGTGGCTTGTCAGCTAGGTCGCATTCAGCCGATTCCTGCCGCCGGCTGCTCTGATCGGTCGTTTTCCTTTGTTTCTCCGATCAGCACCAGGCGAACGCCGGAGCACTGCCCTAACAAGAGGGCCACAGACCGTTCACGATGTCTCCACCTCTTCTTTGTTCCATCCTCACATACACTGCACTGCCGCACATGTAGGGAGCTTGGAGCTTGTCCCGGTTGGGGGCGGTACCACGCTGTGGGATAAACTTGGTTGGGGAAAGTCCCCACAAACCGCCCGTGGTCGGCGCCGGATCTCGCCATCCAGCGGGGAAACATCACAGCCACCGCCAATAAGAACAAGCGCTGTGCCTCAGGAACTAATGACGCCCGAAAGCACTAATCACTCACAGCGTCTTCCCACAATTTACTCGGTCGCTAGACGCAGATGTGATGGCGTCTAATATTTGTTCTAACACCCCACGAAAGCCCAACGTTACCTCACACTGTTCGCACCTACTCTCGAGCAAACCACCCTGCCCACTCCAATCACCTTTTTTCATCTGAAATCGTTGTTAACTTCAACCATCAGTTGTCATGACTACGACAAATCGCGCGACCTGAAAATCCGTTCAATACTCTACACTCGCCCGATAGTCACCAGCAGTTCGACTCGTGGGTTTGATTGTTCGCTGGACAAAGTCTGTCTGGCCGAGAAAAAATCGTATGTACGCTTGCCTCGAAGTCAACGACTCTCTTCATTCGACACTTCGAAAGTCGCAGCCATCCCTTATACCCACTACACCTTTTTCTATCAGGCACCGTCTTATGCCTTCTGCGCATTGTCAGAGAGTGAAGGGGCGCCCACACGCGTGGGAGTGGAATCTCGGTTTAACCGCGACGGAGTGGTGCACAGACGCCCACTTTACCTGCTTAGTTGCGTCTTGAGTTCAATAGTTCTTCGACGGTCTACACACGAGCACATGCATAGGGTTACCTATCTCAATGTGCGTGCCTTGTGTTAGGGGTACCCCGCAAGTGCACACAAGGCTTAGTTTTGGTTCGACGCTACAGCTTCTCGTGTTATCAGCGCAGCGGCCGTCTGATTGTGCCCCCTTCTCCTCCGTCCCATCCTTCGCTCGTCTTTGTTCTCGCGGAGGTGCTCTCTTGACAGAGGGACGGAGCGTCGCTCTTGTCAGTGGAGGACAGTACTCGGCGCACGGGTTACTCTCCACTGATATTCGTAGGGCGGGCAACCACGAACACCTCCCCTGACGGAAATGTATTCGTGAGATTTTTATCGTCCGTTGGCGATCACACACGCTCATAATAGGCTGGAAGGGTAAAACGGAACGGGGAAATGTCTCTTGTATCTATCGGACACAGGCATCGTAAAACCCGACAACCGGTTTGATATGATTGTTAATCTCATTGTGCGAAAAACCAAGTAGGAAGCATCAAAGACAAATTTACAACCGGCGGGAGGCAAACCCTTCCAGCAAAGGTTTTTCCGTGGATTTTTATATTTAAGCCTCGAGTTTCGTGGACAGCTGTCGTATCTCGTTCTGCGAGCAATGGCGATCTACGTCAATTGCAGCCATCCCCACCTCGCCGTACTCCACGTCCTCGCTCTGCAGCGCGTCTGCCTCCGCTTTCACCGCCTCCGCGCCATTCTCCAACCAGTCGGCGCGAACGAGAGAACAAGTCGAGCCCGGCCGCTCGCCCGGAAAGCGGAAATCTGACACTACTGCCACTCGCTACTCGCGGTTTGGGGCCGGGGCAATGCACTTGTTGAGAGCCCAGTAAATTACCTGCTGTCTGCCCAGAGTAAATTGGTTCTCCGGCGGAGAGGTTGATGACTTTCACACGATGTATAGCGACTACCGAGTTCCACGGTTCACCAGAGTAGACAGGCGCTCTTTTGAAACAGCGAATTAAAGGGGCTGGAGTCCCCCGCTCGCTCCTGTGCTGCGTTGCTGCACACTTACCTTTAATTATGAGGCAAAACCCTACGTGGATTGCTCTGAGAACAAATACTTCCTATTGCACAAGCTGTGGGTACATTTAATATTCTGGATAACGAAGGGCGTTTCGAATACGTTAATGAAGCGTTCGCGTTCGGGAGGTTCTACGTTTGAACCCCGACGTATGTGATATTATCGACAGGAGCCAAATAACTGGAATGCTAGAATCTAAGAACGCTAGAGTGCGGCTGCTCGGCTTAGTCCTTTGCGTGGTTTCTTTCGATCAATTCCCAGGGGATGTGCGAGACCTTGTCCATTCTGAAGACTGCGCCTTTGTCCAATACTTCTCCCTCACGGCACGGCACAATCTCAGAATGCCAAACTTCCATCTGGCTTGGAGAGTATTTTATAGGAGAGCATTTTCGATGATTGGATGAGTCTAATAAAAATACGTAAAATTGCACATTTTCTAAACATTTTGTCATAGCGTTTTTAGAAGTCTGATTTCAAAATCGTTTGAATGTGTATTAGATCTGAACAAAAAGTTTAATAATAATCATATACTCTTATACCTTCTCATTTTGAGGCCGCAATGTAAACCCGTGTCTAGAAAAGATTGCGGCAAAGCTGCCTCCCAGTACGGGAAGTATTCCTTTATATTCATCAGTTCAATAGGCATGTGTTTAAAAATTGATGTAATTCAGCTAAATATTTGTAAAATTGTTGAGCTTCAGATACGACCATTTCAAGTTTATTACTTTCAGTGATCGGTTGGAAATACACGTTAGAATACTTTACCCTAACAATTTTCATCATATTGATATTAATGTTTTTTATGATCAAAATTCGTTTACCCATTCAAATATAATGCTGACGGAATGAAACTAGATTTTGTAGCCCTCCTTCTTTCGTGCAACTTTCGAGAATCAACTTCAAGTTTACCTATGCGATTATTTTCGCTTTGTGTACTGCGCTTAACGTACACATGATTAATTTATTTTATACATTTGGATAGTATCATGATCAGACGCATTGTAAATAAATGATCTTAATGTTTCCGTTTAACCTCAAAACTGTGAAAACGCAGTTGCTAGAGATTGTAGTCTAATATTATGAATAATACAACGCAAACTAGATGAATTAAATTTGTGACATCTACAAATGAGTTGAGATATTAACCAGGGCTATTAGGGAAGTTCGCGTTTATGTTCCACTTGTCTAGCTTCTCCGAAGAAAACCTACCAGGAAGGCTGAATGGCTTGGGCCGCTGAATCCTCCTTGTAGAAACGAGTGTCTCCTCCGCCCAGAGGGCAGGCCGGCCGGCCGGCCGGGGCGGCGGAGCCATAAAGAGCAGAGCGAAACCCTCGCCTGGCGGGCGTCGAACCAGCGCCATCCGTCTCCGGGGCCGACGGACAGACCTCCCGCGGCCTTGACGGATGGCTTCCTCGGGGAAGAGGTGTTGGGGCCATGACCTTTTCTTCCGCCCGACTCGTCGTGAAATTACACTCGGGGTGCCACAACAGTCCGTACTTTCTCGCGTCATCTCCAAATTTGTACTTTTCGAAATTCAGCGTGATCAAAGAGAATGAGACCTTCCCCAATGTTTTTGCGTTTCTTGTTCTATCCGTGGAAAACATTCTGCCCTAGGAGCGGTTTTTTGAGAAACAAATTGCTTAAACATTGCCCATATTTCACGCAAAAAACACGCGAAAGTTACTCATATTTAGTGAAACTTTTTCACGCCCTTGTTCCAAGATGTCTTTAAAGATCATGTTTCATTCAGGAAAAACTCAATACGCAATATTGTAGTTGTAGGAAGATGCGCTATCTATTGTGTGTGTGTGTATGTATGTAAGTGTTAATTGTTAGTTGTGTGCTGATTGAGGGCGTGTGTGTGTTGCAGGCGAGGCGATCCACCTGGCGCGGGACTTCGGCTACGTGTGCGAGACGGAGTTCCCGGCGCGGCAAGTGGCCGAGTACCTCAGCCGGCAGCACACCGACCCCGGCGACTCGTACCGCCGCAAGGAGCTCATCCACGCCACCAAGTAAGGAGCCTCTTCACGCGCAAAATACGATGAAAGACGAAGCAAGTATTTGAACATTAGGACGAGGAATAGTCTCCGCGATAAACGTAGTAGAGTAAATAAACGTAGTTGGCTTGTTTCAGACATATACAAAGGTGATTGGGCAAAATTTTCAGCCAAGATCATCGTAATCAAAAACGTAAAACCCAATGCCCAAATCAACGATGTTAAAAAAACACCGACTTCAATATACCGATGCATAAAATACAGATGTTAAAACACTGACACCGATGTCGCATCTGTTCTCCATTCACCGCACGCGAGTCTATTGCACGTGAGATGGAGAATAGCATCACTGCAGAAGGATGACTCCGTGTTTAAGTTAGCCAGTGATTGAATAGTGATGTTGTTTTGCCTGAATGTGATTCTATTTAATAATCCTCGTATTGTTTTTTAATTTACTTGTTGAATGAAAGTGGTTACGCCGTGATTTCCAAGTGGCGAGAGTTGTAAAGATGCGTTGTGCGTTGCAGGCAGATCACCAAAGAGCTGATGGACCTGCTGAACCAGGACAGGTCGCCGCTGTGCAACACGCGGCCGCAGCACATCCTGGACCCCAGCATCCAGCGCCACCTCACGCACTTCTCGCTCATCTCGCACGGCTTCGGCAGCCCGGCCATCGTGGCGGCGCTCACCGCCATTCAGGTGCGACGGACTTGCATTCAAGCGCACTGCGGTTAAAGGTTTTAAAATGTTCTGAACGCCAATGCGGAACAGCCCCTTGTTCTTGTGAGCCCTTCAATTGCATCCGAGAGTGAGGTGCTGAGGGCCGAGGCTGCCGTCGCACCGGTGTTTGCAAACGAGTGCGCCAAAGACGCTTTTGCACGAGTTGCGTACTTCTCTGTAGTTCGAATTCACGAAAATAACAAGTATATTCTCTTGGGGTCTTCTTATGCGAGGCGGAAGCCATATTGTGTTTACTTTGCAGCGCTCAATTATTTCTAAGTCCATGACTTCTTTTCGGTATTCGCATCGCAAACTAGATTTAACACTACGTAGTCGATAAACAGTGAAGTTAAAATCTAGTAGTTCCCACGCATGAGAGTTGAAAATGTATTTTTGTAAAATTAGTTTAAAGCAAAGTTTTAAAGATTTAGGTTTTTTAACGTACAAGAAAGTTGTGCCATATTAAGTAATATTATTTTTTCATCAATGAAGAAAAGTTCATTTCAGAGATATGACCCATTCAAAATGTATTTTCTGTTTAAATTGATAATTGATATGTTGCTCCTCATGTACTTCTCACATACAGCATTCCTTCAATTATGATTAAAAATTATATTTATTCAGTGTGGTGTGAGTGTCAGAAAATCTTAATGTGTGTGTGTGTGTAAAGTAAGAGTTTAGTGATAACTGTAGAAGGAGGAAGAAAGAAGACTATGCGGAGATGGTTTTTAAATTTTCCATTAATCAAAAATATAATGAATTTATTTAATGGAGAAAATAAAAATATTATTTTAATATTTATTTTGGGCCAATGACTCTATAGTATACACCATAGGTCTGAATAAAGCAACTTTCTCAAAATATTAAATTAAACCGCTTTCAAATTCAAAATAAACATAACACATTTATTCATATTAAAAAATTAACTTACGCCTCTGGTTAAAGCTACTGGTTCTACTAAACTTTACGCCCTCATTCCAGAACGTTTAAATCCTTTTTGACTGATGGTTTTATCCCTTGTTCTCAGGTCGGCAGACCGCATGACATCATAAATTTCAAACCTGTGATTTTCTATTCCCGTAGACCGTGTCTGCACTTGTATTGTCTTGATGTCAAATATAGACGAAATACGAATAATTAATAAAAACATTTATTACAATGCCTTTGTCCAACGCATTAAAACGTGCTTGAATGTATCTGGAGTTCTAAACAGTCAAATTAAAGAAATTGAAATATTACCCTCTTATATGTTATGTGTCGTTGCGTATACAAAAGTGAATGAAAATAAATTTAAAGCCGTTTACATCGAAAGTGGGTTGAACTGTCAACTTGTACCTTGCAAGAAAGTCGATGGAGCTTTTTATTTATGTCTACGTGTGTTGTTCTCCTCCTCCTTGTACACCAATGCGATATGCGTGATTGAATGTGGTGTGCGAGCAAGATAGAAAGGCTAAGTGTGCTGTTGTGTATAGTAATTTTTGACAAATATTGATTTAAATCTTTCTCTTTGCAGAATTTCCTGACGGAGTCTCTGAAGCATTTGGACAAGGTGTACCCCTCGGGCAACAACACAGGAGCTCACATTTCTGTGACGTCATCGCAGCAGTCGTCCAACATGGAGACCAAACCCAAAGACATCGGAGACCTGAAAAAGTGAGGGTGGCTCAAGCGGGACACATCGCAGGACCCGGCCATCAACACCCCGACGACGGGGCACCACGCCATCACGTTGCGCCACTCGTGGCCGTACAACTGAGGCGTCGGCCCCGCGCGGCAGCCGGATCCGCAGCTGGGGCGAGCGGCCGTTCGGGGAACGCGGCCGCCGCTGTCTCTCCAGACCCCCAGTGTGTGTCTCGCTCAGCTTTGGGAAGCTGAAAATACATTTTGCACTTTGAGTACGAGGGGACGAGGATCGTTGGACAAAGTGACGTGTAAGTCGCCGATACACGCGGGCGACGAAGGGCATCGCCAGCTGCAAAGGAGCTGGGAGGCCCCAAAAGTGACGCGTATCGTATGATGAACTTTTTTGAAGGAGCAAACCCACCGCTTATTTGCAACCACTATACTTTGTAATGCTTTCTTTTGAGGAAGATGGCACAGTGAGCAGGCGGCTATTTACACGATCAAGAAGCGAGAAGTATTACTTTCTCATAAAGACATTTTGCTTCTTGGACGAACTTAGCTGCTATAGTCCTGCCCGCAGACGTCTGGCAGACCAGCTTTGTTTCCTGTGTTGTATCAGTGGTTAATCAAATTAATGACTCATTGCGGTTAAATCGAATATAATTTGATTTCTTCGTAATGGGAAGCTACGGGTGGTTCATTTTCACTCTAAGTGTAATGAGACACTTTCAGCTCATAAGGTTTACATGCTTTGGTACATAAAAGTGACTTTATGCAATATTTACATTAACCAATCTTATTGAAGAATTTCGCTTCATTTACTGAAGTAATCTTTGGATTGAGAATAATGCCATACAATTTTTATGCCGAGACGTGTGAAAATTATGAAGCTGAAACTGTTCCATTTTATGTCTCTGGGCTTCAGTATAACCCTTATTGGTGTTAATTGGTATACCCACCAATTTCAATGCTCTTCAAATGTGCCAATCTTACTTCTGAAGAACTTCTATGTGGGAATCATCACATTTACATGGTTCTCTAAATTTATGAAATTCATCCTTTGCATATACTGTGTTTTCAACATACGTGTATGAGCAACAATTAACTGTTTATACTTGATGTAGAATTTAGATGATAATTTAAGAATGTCTTTTTTTTATTACTATCGAAATACACTATGTTGTTTAAAGATATCTAAATAATTGTGTAAGATGGCTGCAAATGAACTATTTTAAATTTGCAGTTTCAGGTTTAGGAAACTATTAGATCTCCAAAAGGAATGTGTAATGTATAATACAGTGTTATTTACTTTAGTGCAAGAAACATGATGTTCTTGGGAAATTCAGTCTTAATGGGGTTCTGTACTAGATAATAGATTGTTTTTTTAAGAGTGATGTTTGATTAAAACTTGCCATAGAAATATTGTATGTAAATATAAAGGGCTAGATCTGTGAAAACAACCAATACAGAACACTCGTAAAAATGCAAATAAGTATATCAGTATTGCATTTTCTCTATCTGTACAGATTATATTATACTTTTTATATTCATCTTGCCATTGTAAAGAAAACAATGCCACAAAATTTTCTGTTTGTTTGTTCATTGTTTGTTTTTGTTTTAATGAGTCAGTCTATATTTTAGTATCTTCATTCAGTGATTTGCAATGCTCAAGAATGAGAGTTTTATTTTATGTGAGATTATTGTAAATGCGTTATTAACCAGAAAAATGATTTTATGTAACTGGAAATTGTGCCATGTATTTTCAGTAAGCTAATTGATCGATAGGTAAGACAAATGACATTTCTTTTACCACTGTACTCTAAATATCAACTCATTTTTTTTCTGGTCAGCCACATGCTTATTAAATGTCGTATGCCCATCAATAAAAGTGATGAAATATTTGCTGCAAAGCATTTCAGTATAAGTAGGTAATACCTTTTCTTCAAAAAAATATTTCACTATTTCAGTTGCCTTACATTATTTTTGCAAAAATTGTAGCTTTGATTTCATTGTAAGTGCTTATGCAAACGTGTGGAAAGAAGGCATAATATAAATCCAAATTTGTAATGAATATTTCTAACTAGTACATAAAACCCATTTGTCAAATTGATTGAAGTGGAAAAATGAAGATTAACTTGATCATCCTTTGTCTTGAGTGCTTGGCAGACGTGTAACAAAATCCCTAAATAAATTGCTCTTTTTCATTTGATTTTTTTTGTTTTATTGATGTAGTGTATAAATCTCTTATTTAAGCACACCCTCTTCTGCACATTTCAATTTTATTTCATTTTGATAAGTAGAATGATATTTAAGGAAATAAATTTGCCCCTTAACCTCATGTAAGCAGATGGTGCCAGAATATTCAATTGCTAAAACATACCCATTTTCCAGCACCCAACTCAAAAGGGGTTCCCGTCGCTGGTCTGACGTCTTCTGCCGGAGCATCTAGTTGTGCGATGACGCCGAATATTCAGTTTAACTCTTCTTAAAGTGTAGACTGAAGTAAATATTATACAGTTCTCTTACATAATAGTTCTTGAATTCATAACCACACTATTAATTCTAGAAATTGTTGTTGCTCACTTCATTAAAAACGTCTAGTTTGCCAATGTTTAGGAGCTTTATAGTTCCCTCCTCAGGGTTGCGGGACACATGTTTACACTGTAACTTTCCAAGTTGTTATAATAGATAAACAATAATTAACTATACCTAACTACCTACATCTTCTGTATTTGTGTGTGATTTTTGGTATGTGTTTATTGTACTAAATATACAACAACAAAGAAGAATCAATATGAATCATACACCACGAGATCAACCATCCACCAATTCCACAAGTCAGCCAGAATGAGCTACACGCAAGCACCCCAAGGTTCTATTTGTCCTAAAAAGGATACTACTATCTATTCAGAAAATTCTGCCCCAATTATTGACTTCATTCAAGCACTAAAATAACACCCCTCACAAATCAAATTTGCATCCAATATATCAAACCGACTGTCCTTCGACCTTACAAGTAAAGTGATAGCAGATAAACTACTTACTGAATTTTAAGTCAATCAGAGTGTCAGTTCACGAGTTCCTCATTACTCCATTAATATCTCGAAATAAGAGAAAAACATACGAAAATGTGTGCCCTATTCATAACGTACTATAAAATTAATTATTGAGTTTAGGTACCGACGTTTTCCCAGAAAAAGCTTCTCCAACCGCAGGCTAAATCACATTGTGAATTTTTGCTAGCAGGCCTTCACCGCACTGGGAGTCATAAAAAGTTACCGGAATCCTTTCAAGTGTCAATAGAGACTGCCCTATGGAGCACAGTTGAGTCGTTGGACAAATACCTCAAGCGATAATAAAGGACAAAAGGAACTTGCGTATGTAAATGGTTTACCGTCCCTCTCCAAACATATTACATCCCCTTCCCACTTTCACTTGCCCAACGCCGTCAAATTCCCCCTACTCTCCCAGCTCCAACGCCTGCTGCCACATCAGACATCACTGATGTTGATGCGACCTTCAGCCCTAATATTTGAAAACTATCCCGAAGTGTCTCACGCAGAACTACAAGCAGTCTACCGAACAAAATTAAAATAAAATCTGACAGAAACGAATATTTACAATGGCCGGCTTGCAAAGAAGTAATTGAATCACATGACATTATGTACATTCTTTTTTTAAATAAATTTACTCTAACTGATTTGCAACAATTGCCTTTACTAGACTTTAAATTAATTTACTAGACAGAACTAATTATATTAGTAACGTAGCGAATATATTTATTACCGATCTGCCTGATTTAGTTAAAATGTTATGAGAAATATATTGTACGTTCCCTTGAAGATGTGTTAGAGTCAATGTTCATTTTAATTGCAAAAAATTGATATAAAAGAAACTCCTTCAGAAGTGACTGACCAAGAACCAACAGACAAGTAACTAATATTTCACTCAATTATACTAGAGTGTCAACAAAGAACATTATACAATTGAATTGCAATGGTTTCTGTGCATGAAGACACTTTTAAAACTTCTCTTTAATGAAATGAAACCCCAGTGCCCTCCTTGCAAGAAACCAATAACTTTAAGAAAAATCAGAGCGTCCAACTTGACAGTTTTATTCCATCCTTTTGAATCAGATACAATGCTAAAACCGCTGGTGGAGGAGAGACAATTTTTCTAAAATCTGAAAATTCTCTGCATGACATTCCCTGCATACTAGAGAGTGATAAGTATAGGTCTCGGATTCTGATAACGTCATCTTTTCATTGGTGCATTCTAGCTGACTTGTAAATGTGAGTTAATCACAGCATAAAGTATAGGTGATAGAAATGTATTGTTTTGGAGTCATTTTTTGCCAATTTTCCTTTTTTAGGTCGTTTTTGAGGACCTTTGCGTCATTTTTGTCATTTTACGCATTTTGTTTCCTTTTAGTGCTTTTTGTTAGAGAATGTTTCATGAATTTACAGTGACACTAAAACAAATAATTTATTGCATCACTTCATGACGAAATTTATAATCGTAAGTAACAATCATAGACTGATCTTTCAACTCTCTCACTTCCTCGGCCTTTCAAAACAGAGTTGGAAGACTGGAGCGAAGGATCACACTATCAACAAAATAAATACTTTATATTAAATTAAATTTTATATAAATAAATTTTATTTAATAGTGTAAAATTCATTCATTAAACAAACATTTTCACACATTTTTGAGATTTTAAAGAAATAGGTAATTTTCTCCTTATTTTTAAATTTTATAGATCATTAATCTTTTATTTTGAAATAATTTTGTAAATCATTTTCAAAGAAATTTTTGATCATCAGAATCCGAGCCCTGCTGACAAGTCACTCCCTGTTTTTGCATAGCTACAATTCTGAGCTAATCGTTTTACAACCAAATCTGTTAGAGAGTACTCATGGGGATTCGATAAAATATTTACGCTTTTATTTCAGTTAAAAAAGTCACCGGTGATGAGTGTCAAAGAGTAGTCCAGATTAGCAGCTCCTTAGGAGATCTTCGGATCTGTAATGCGAGTGCAAGGTGACGGAAGGCTGAAAGAGGGATCCATACAACACTGGATGCAAAAACATTTAAAAACTGTCAATCCAAATTTATTTTAAAAACGTAGTGTCACCGATACAAGGAAATCAGGAAGACCATCAAATTCGAGGACAGAAGAGTTCACACAGTTTGTTAAATGTTTGTGAGGAGCCCTACGAAATTATTGCGTTAAGGGTCACAGTTTCCAGCAATGGAATCCACATTATGGGCCGAATTCATAGTCGTCTGGTACACTGAGTGTTCCCTAAGTGGACGAATCGTATTCATAAACAACCCTTGAGTCGTAACCCTGAAGTCGTAAGTGAGCACTCATTCCTATAAGCAAGGCAGCCTGCTCCCTTATGGCTCCCTCGCATCGTCAGTCGTAACCAGTTTAGGTTACACTTTTACGCGGCGTTCACCGACTATTGAATTCGTTTTGCTGGTGTTTATATTGTGTAGGCACTTAAAATCTATCATTTGTGAAACATGTTATGAAAAACGCCTTCAATAATTATTTTGAGTTTTATACTCAACACATCCTGCGAAAATCAAAGAAATATATTAGAGATACGAGCAACCCATAGGAAATGTAGAATGATGAACAATTCCGAAAGCGGTTTCGTTTCAATAAAACAACTGTAGTGGATACACTTGTGCCGATGATCGACAAAAGTCCCAATGACTGAACGAGGATTGCCGATTTCCCCCTTACTAAAAGTTCTCGTTGCATTAAGATGTTGTGCAACTACATCCTTTCAGAAATGTTTCCAAAATGTTTAACTTTTATTCATATTTGATTTATAAGACCTATTATAAGTAATTATGAATTTCGCAATATAAATTTAAATTGTTGTAAAATGGAATTTATGTTAATGCTATAAGGAGTTGACATTTTCAATTACATGAAATGTTAATAATCCATTACCAATATATGTCCATACCACCACCTTATGTTTATTAGTTATACTACAGCATAAGTTAACGTAGAGGAATCAATTGAAACTGATGTTAAGTATTATATTACAATCCAATAATGCACATAAAAATATATAGAAAATGCACAAGACATTGCAGAGGTTCATTAAAACTTTGATACGAGGATCATGGATTATATTTTTTATCAAACATTTCTTATTATCAGGGATTTGTAATAAATACATTTTAAAAATATTAAATGGTACCAGTGAATTTATATGAGAATCATAGATTATTTGTTACAAATCTGCTTGTTATTAGTGATTGGTAGTTATCACATTAGTAAAATATACCAATATCAAAACATTTCGTTTTGTCTGTATGAGGACATATTAGAGGTAGTAGAAGTATTTCGTCGTGCGCGCGACGTCAACTCTACGTTGGAGTGTCCACCCCCTGTTAAATTGAATGCTATTTGTACAAGATGAAGTGCGTATGTAAACTCGGTTGCCAAGAACGTCGAAACAACTGCCGTCTATACCATGTTACCACATTTCCCTTCCGCTTAAGGGAACACTCATTCCGCGGTCGTAAGGGACGTCTATGAAATACGAGCGCCTATAAGTGAACACTTATTTTGAGAAAGCACTTATCACCTAAGGGTTCGCTTATCCTATAAGTGACGACTATGTAGGAAATGTTTCCTGACGAGTGTGACAGAACAATGAAGATTGGCGAGAGTTTTACTATCTCGCTACCGCTTAGTCAGTAGAGAGAAAGTAATGCAGTCCTGCTCGAAAAGACAGCAAATATTTGGCAGAAGAACTCACTGCCGGGCGAAGATAACGAAAAAGTGTATAAATCCAGTTGCTAAATTTAAGAAATCCTCCAACACTTGGTGTAGTTAGAATCCATAATTTGTGGGTCTTTGATAACGAAAATTCGAATGATGGGTAAACGTATGTCTGACCGACTGTGAACAACGCCCCAAAATGTTTCCCAAAATTGACATTCCCCAATCGATTTTGCTGATGTTGCGGCCCATTTGAATTTGAAACAGATTATTTTAATTTTGGGGTGTATTTTACATGAAATGCCCGCGACATTTTAAAAATAAAAAAATGCCAGTATAGATTTTATTGAATGCTTCATACAAAGTACGTTCTAAAATTAAAAGTTCGCTTTCAAATTAAAAGAAACCAAAATAGAGAATTATTTTCTAAATTTAGCAACTGGCAATATCCATCTTTTTCGTTTCTCTATACTCCTTAGCTACTAATTAAAATCAAGTAATTAAAATATTTTATTCATTAAATTCGTAGTTTAGGCCGATTTAGGCCACAAATATTAAAATACTACAACAACCTTCGTTTTAGTATAATTTAGGCTTAGACAGTCGCTTTCAGATGATGATTTTAATGATTCGTAAATTTCGGTGATTATTTTCCACACAACTTCCAGAAGGAAAGAAATAGGAATTTGTTCAAAAATTCAAGGTCTAGTGATCAACTAAAAGAAACACTACATGACTAATAAACAAATTTTGTTTCTTATTCTTATCTTTAATGTTCATATTTTAAGTGAAATTTCAATTAAAAAATCACATATCGAAAAATACGATTTGATGTATAACAGAAAAGGAGACTTTCTTCTTTGTCTTTCTTCAACGCTTTCGTCTTTGTCATTCACCTCTGTCTTAGGTTTTCTGATTTTGTCCACGTTCTTTGTCCTCGTCATTCGTCTTCGTTTTCGTCTTCATCTTCATCTTCATCTTCGTCCTCGTCCTCGTCCTCGTCCTCGTCCTCGTCCTCGTCCTCGTCCTCGTCCTCGTTCACGTCCTCGTCTTCGTCTTTCGTTTTCGTCCTTCGTCTTCGTCTTCATCTTTCGTTTTCGCCTTTCGTCTATTGTCATCGTCTTCGTCTATCGTTTTCGCCTTTCAACCTCGTCATTCGTCTTCGTCTTACATTTTCGCCTTTCGTCTTCGTCTTGGCATTCGTCTTCGTCTTTCGTCTTCGTCTTTTATTTTCGCCTTTCGTCTCCGTCTTTCGTCTTAGTCTTTCGTCTACGTCTTCATCTTCGTCTTCGTATCCGTCTTGTTTTCTTCTTCGTCTTCGTCTTTCGTTTTCGTCTTTGGTCTTCGTCCTTCGTCTTCGTCTTTCCTCTTCGTCTTTCGTCTTCGTCTTCGTGTTTCGTCTTAGTCTTTCGTCTTCATCTTCGTCTTCGCCTTCATCTTCGTCTCCGTCTTGTCTTCTTCTTCGTCATCATCTTTCGTTTTCGTCTTCGTCTTCATCTTTCGTTTTCGTCTTTCGCCTTCGTCTTCGCTTCGTTTTCGTTTTCGTCTTCGTGTTAGTCTTCGACTTTCCTCTTCGTCTTTCCTCCTCGACTTCGTCTTTCGTCTTCGTCTTCGTCTTCGTTTTCGTCTTCGTCTTCGTCTTCGTCTCCGTCTTCGTTATTCGCCTTCGTCTTTCGTCTTGGTCTTGGTCTTAGTCTTCGTCTTTATCTTTCGTTTTCGTCTTTCGTCTATCGTCTTCGTCTTCGTCTTAGACTTTTTCTTTAGTTTTCGCCTTTCGTCATTCGCCTTCGTCTTTCGTCTTCGTCTTTGTCTTGGTCTTCGTCTTTGCATTTCGTCTTTCGTTTCATGTTTTTCGTTTGTCGTTTTTCGTTTCATTTTTCTCGTTTCTCCTTTTCCATTTTACGTGTTTTGTTTTTCGTTTTTCCTTTTTCTGTTCCCGTATTCCGTTTTTCGATTTTTTTTCGTTTTCGTTCTCTTTTTCTCGTTCTTCCTTTTTCGCTTTTTGTTCTTCTCGTTTCGTTCTTCTCCGTAATGGTTTTTTGTTTTACGCTCTCTGTTTCTCGTTTCACGTTTCTCGTTTTTCGTCTTAGGTTTTTCGTTTTCGTTTCTCGTTTCTCGTTGCTCGTTTTTCGTTTCTCGTTTTTGGATTCTCGTATAATGTTCGTCGTTTCTCGTTTTCCATTTTACGTTTTTTTTGATCTCGTTTTGCGTTTTTCGTTTTGTTTCTCGTTCTACGTTTTCCGTTTCTTGTTTCTCTTTTTTCCTTCTTCGTACTTCCTTTCTCGTTTTTCATTTCTCGTTTTTCGTTTCTGTTTTTTCGCTTTTTTTTCTCGTTTCTTGTTACTCGTTTCTTGTTTTCGTTTCTCGTTTTTAGTTTCTCAAATCCCGTTTTTTGTCTTACGTTCTGCGGTTTTCGTTTCTCGTTTCTTGTTTTTCGTTTCTCGTTTTCGTATGTCGTTTTTCATTTTTAGTTTCTAATTTTTCGTTTCTCGTTTTTCGTTTCTCTTTTCTCGTTTCATGTTTATCTTTTTTGTTTTTCGCGTTTCGTTTTCCGGTTTGTTGTTTCTTGTTCCTCATTTCTCGCTTTTTTTTGTTTTACGTTTCTCATTTTTCGTTCTTTGTTTCTCGTTTTCGTGTCCCATTCTTGTTTGAGGTTTGCCGTTTATCGTTTCTTCATCCTCGTTTCTCGTTTTTCGTTTCTCGTTTTTTGTTTCTCGTTCCTCGATTTTCGTTTTACGTTTATCGTTTTTCGTTGCTCTTTTTCCGTTTTTCTTTTTCGTTTCTCGTTTTTCATTTTTCGTTTCTCGATTTTCGTTTGTCTTTTTTTCTTTTTTCGTTTCTCGTTTTTCGCTACTCTTTTTGTTCCTCATATCTGGTTTTTTGCTCATCGTTTCCTGTTTTTCGTCTCTCGTTTTTCGTTTCCGTTTTTCCGTTTTCGTTTCGTTTTCCGTTTTTCGTTTTTCATTTTTCGTTTTTCCGATTTTCGTTTGTCGTATATCATTTGTCGTTTGCCGTTTTCGTCTGTCATTTGTTGTTTGTCTTTTTCGTTTTTCCTTTGTCGTTTTTCGTCTTTCGACTTTCGTCTTGTGTCTTTCGTTTTTCGTTTATCATTTTTCGTATCTCGTTTCTCGTTTTTCGTTTGTCGTCTTTCGTCTTTCGTCTTTCGTCTTTCGTTTTTCGTCTTTCGTCTGTCTTTCGTCTTTTGTTTTCCGTTTTTCGTTTCGTTGTCGTCGGTCTTTGGTTGTTTTTCGTTTTTTCGTTTGTCGTTTGTTGTTTGCCGTTTGTCGTTTTCCTTTTTTTTCGTTTCCCGTCTTTCTTTTTTCGTTTTTCGTTTGTCGTTTTCCGTTTTTCGTTTTCCGTTTTTCGTTATTCGTCTTTGTCCTTGGTCTTTTGACTTTTATTTTTCGTTTATCGTTTTCCTTTTCTTCGTTTTCGATTTTTCGTTTTTAGTTTTTTCGTTTTCCGTTTTTCGTTTTTGTTTTTCGTTTTTCGTTTGTCGTTTGTCGTTGGTGGTTTGTCGTTTTTCCTTTTTTCGTTTGTGGTTTAAATTAGAGGTTTATCGTTTGTCGTTTTCCGTCTTTTCGTTTTCGGTTTTTCTTTTTTGTTTCTCGTTTTTTCGTTTTGCATCTTTCGTCTTTCTTTTTTCGCATTTCGTTTTCCGCTTTTCGTTTGTCGTTGGTGGATGGCCGTTTGTCATTTTTCCTATTTTCCTTTGCCGTTTGCCGTTTGTCGTTTTCCTTTTTTTCGTTTTCCGTTATTCGTTTTCCTTTTTTTCGTTTTCCGTTATTCGTTTTTAGTTTTTCGTTTTTTGGTTTTCGTTTTTCGTTTCTCGTTTTTCGTTGGTCGTTAGTCTTTTTTTCCTCTATTGTTTATCGTTTATCGTTTATCGTTTATCGCTTTTCGTTTTTCATTTATCGTTTATTGTTTTTCGATTTTCGTTTTTCGTCTACCGTCTATTGTCTATCGTCTATCGTTTTTCGTTTTTCGTTTATCGTTTATCGTTTATCGTTTTTCATTTTTCTTTTTTCGTTTTCCGTTTTTCGTTTTTCGTTTTCCGTTTTTCGTTTATCGATTATCGTTTTTCGTTTATCGTTTATCGTTTGTCGTTTATCGTTTTTCGTTTTTCGTTTTCCGATTTTCGTTTTTCGTTTATCGTTTATCGCTTTTCGTTTTTCATTTATCGTTAATCGTTTATTGTTTTTCGATTTTCGTTTATCGTTTTTCGTTTTACGTCTACCGTCCATCGTCTATCGTTTTTCGTTTTTCGATTTTCGTTTTTCGTTTATCGTTTATCGTTTTTCGTTTTTCGTTTATCGTTTTTCGTTTAACGTTTTTCGTTTTTCGTTTTTCGATTTTCGTTTATCGTTTTTCGTTTATCGTTTCTCGTTTTTCGTTTTTCGTTTTTCTTTTTTCGTTTATCGTTTATCGTTTATCGTTTTTCGTTTTTCGTTATCGTTTTTCGTTTATCGTCTTCCGTTTTTCGATTTTTGCTTTTTGTTTTTCAATTTTCGTTTTTCGTTTCTCGTTTTTGGTTTTTGGTTTTTCGTTTATCGTCTATCGTCTATTGTCTATGCTTTTTCGTTTTTCGATTTTCGATTTTCGTTTATCGTAATTAGTTTTTTGTTTTTAGTTTTTGGTTTTTTAGCTTATCGTTTATCGTATATCGATTATCGTTTTTCGTTTATCGTTTTTCGTTTTTGGTTTATCGTTTTTTGTTTTTCGTTAATCGTTTTTCGTTCTTCGTTCTTCGTTTTTCGTTTTTCGTTTCTCGTTTTTTGTTTTTCGGTTTTCGTTAATCGTTTTTCTTTTTTAGTTTTTCTTTTTTCGTTTTCAGTTTTCCGTTTTCCGTTTTCCGTTTTTCGTTTATCGTTTTTTGTTTTTCGTTTTTCTTTTTTCGTTTTCGGTTTTCCGTTTTCCGTTTTTCGTTTATCGTATATCGTTTATCGTTTTTTCGTTTTCCGTTTTTCGTTTTCCGTTTATCGCTCATCGTTTATCGTTTTTCGTTTTCCGTTTATCGATTATCGTTTATCCTTTATCATTTTTCGTTTTTCGATTTTTGTTTTTCGTTTTTCGTTTATCGTTTTTCGTATTTCGTTTCCCGTTTTCCGTTTTTTGTTTTCCGTTTTTCGTTTTTTCTTTTTCGTCTATCATCTATCGTCTATGGTTTTTTGTTTTTCCTTTTTCATTTTTCGATTTTAGTTTTTTGTTTATCGTTATTCGTTTTTCGTTTTTCATTTATCGTTTATCGTTTTTCGTTTTTAGTTTTTCGTTCTTCGTATTTCCTTCTTCGTTTATCGTTTTTCGTTTCCCGTTTTCCGTTTACCATTTTCAGTTTTTCGTTTTCCGTTTTTCGTTTATCGTTTATCGTTTTTCGTTTATCGTTTTTCGTTTTTCGTTTTTTGTTTATCGTTTTTCGTTTAACGTTTTTCGTTTTTCGTTTTTCGTTTTTCGATTTTCGTTTATCGTTTTTCGTTTTTCGTTTATCGTTTTTCGTTTTTCGTTTATCGTTTATCGTTTTTCGTTTTTCGTTATCGTTTTTCGTTTATCGTTTTTCGTTTATCGTCTTCCGTTTTTCGATTTTTGCTTTTTGTTTTTCAATTTTCGTTTTTCGTTTCTCGTTTTTCGTTTTTGGTTTTTGGTTTTTCGTTTATCGTCTATCGTCTATTGTCTATGCTTTTTCGTTTTTCGATTTTCGATTTTCGTTTATCGTAATTAGTTTTTTGTTTTTAGTTTTTGGTTTTTTAGCTTATCGTTTATCGTATATCGATTATCGTTTTTCGTTTATCGTTTTTCGTTTTTGGTTTATCGTTTTTTGTTTTTCGTTAATCGTTTTTCGTTTTTCGTTCTTCGTTCTTCGTTCTTCGTTCTTCGTTTTTCGTTTCTCGTTTTTTGTTTTTCGGTTTTCGTTAATCGTTTTTCGTTTTTAGTTTTTCTTTTTTCGTTTTCGGTTTTCCGTTTTCCGTTTTCCGTTTATCGTTTTTCGTTTATCGTTTTTTGTTTTTCGTTTTTCTTTTTTCGTTTTCGGTTTTCCGTTTTTCGTTTATCGTATATCGTTTATCGTTTTTTCGTTTTCCGTTTTTCGTTTTCCGTTTATCGCTCATCGTTTATCGTTTTTCGTTTTCCGTTTATCGATTATCGTTTATCCTTTATCATTTTTCGTTTTTTGATTTTTGTTTTTCGTTTTTCGTTTATCGTTTTTCGTATTTCGTTTCCCGTTTTCCGTTTTTTGTTTTCCGTTTTTCGTTTTTTCTTTTTCGTCTATCATCTATCGTCTATGTTTTTTTGTTTTTCCTTTTTCATTTTTCGATTTTAGTTTTTTGTTTATCGTTATTCGTTTTTCGTTTTTCATTTATCGTTTATCGTTTTTCGTTTTTAGTTTTTCGTTCTTCGTATTTCCTTCTTCGTTTATCGTTTTTCGTTTCCCGTTTTCCGTTTACCATTTTCCGTTTTTCGTTTTCCGTTTTTCGTTTATCGTTTATCGTTTTTCGTTTATCGTTTTTCGTTTATCGTTTTTCGTTTATCGTTTTTCGTTTATCGTTTTTCGTTTATCGTTTTTCGTTTATCGTTTTTCGTTTATCGTTTTTCGTATATCGTCTATCGTTTTTCGTTTTTGGTTTTAGGTTTTTCGTTTATCGTCTATCGTCTATCGTATTTGGTTTCTCGTTTTTCGATTTTCGTTATTCGCTTATCGTAATTCGTTTTCCGTTTTTCGTTTATCGTTTATCGTATATCGATTATCATTTTTCGTTTATCGTTTTAGGTTTATCGTTTATCGTTTTTTGTTTTTCGTTAATCGTTTTCGTTTTTCTTTTTGTGTGTTTTATGTCTCATCTTCCTTCGTACTTCGCTCGTCGTTCGTAGCCAGTCGCTGGTCGCTTGTCACTCGTCGTTCGTCGTTTGTCGCTAGTCACACGTCAATAATGGCTTGTTGCTCGTTCGAATGCGTCTCTCGTTGTTCGTTGTTCGTTAATTTTGTTTTCAAAATTTTAGATTTTTTATTTTTATATTTTTTGATTTTTTATATTTATGAAATTTTTAAATTTTTTAATTTTTTTTATTTTTCGATTTTTTATATTTTTCGAATTTTTATATTTTTGAATTTTTATATCTTTACGAATTTTCATATTTTTGATTTTTTATATTTTTCGCTTTTTCAAAATTTTAGAATTTCCTTTTCTTTTGTGTGTTTAATGTCTCTTCTTCCTTCGTACTTCGCTCGTCGATCGTAGCCAGTCGCTGGTCGCTTGTTACTCGTCGTTCGTTTGTCGCTAGTCGCAAGTCATTAATGGCTTTTTGCTCGTTCGTATGCGTCTTTCGTTGTTCGTCGTTCATTAATATTTTTCTTTTTTCAAAATATTAAATTTTTTTAATTTATATTTTTGAATTTTTATATTTTTTGAATTTTTATATTTTTCGAATTTTTATATTTTTGAATTTTTATATATTTCGAATTTTTATATTTTTGAATTTTTATATTTTTCATTTTTCAAAAGTTTAGAATTTTGTTTTCTTTTGTCTGTTTTATGTCTCTTCTTTCTTCGTACTTCGCTCGTCGTTTGTAGCCAGTTGCTGTTCGCTTGACACTCGTCGTTCGTCGTTTGTCGCTAGTCGCACGTCAATAATGGCTTGTTGCTCGTTCGTATGCCTCTGTCGTTGTTCGTCGTTCGTTAATATTTTTCTTTTTTCAAAATTTTACATTTTTGATTTTTATTTTTTGAAATTTATATTTCTGAATTTTTATATTTTTTTATTTTTAAATTTTTCGAATTTTTATATTTTTTGATTTTTGTATTTTTCTATTTTTTATATTTTTCGAATATTTCAAATTTTAAATTGTTATATTTTTCGAATTTTTATATTTTTGAATTTTCATATTTTACGTTTTTCAAAATTTTAGAATTTTATTTTCTTTTATGTTTTACGTCTCATCTTCGTACTTCGCTCGTCGTTCGTTGCCAGTCGCTGGTCGCTTGTAACATGTCGTTTGTCGCTTGTCGCACGTCAATAATGGATTGTTGCTCGTTCGTATGCGTCTTTCGTTGTTCGTCGTTCGTTAATATTTTTCTTTTTTTAAATTTTTAAATTTTTTTATTTTATTTTTTTTAAATTTATATTTTTGATTCTTTTTATTTTTCGATTTTTTATATTTTTCGATTTTTTATATTTTTTGATTTTTTATATTTTTCGATTTTTTATATTTTTGAATTTTTATATTTTTCGTTTTTTCAAAATTTTATATTATTCTTTTATTTTGTCTCAGTATGTCTCATCTTCCTTCGTACTTCGCTCGTCGTTCGTAGCCAGTCGCTGGTCGCTTGTCACTCGTCGCTCGTCGTTACGTCGCGTCGTTACGTCGCGTCGTTGTCGCACGTCGCATGTCGCACGTCAATAAAGGCTTGTTGCTCGTTCGTATGCGTGTTTCGTTGTTCATCAATATTTTTCTTTTTTCAAAATTTTAGATTTTTGATCATTACTATTTGAAATTTATATTTTTGATTTTTTATATTTTTCGATTTTTTATATTTTTCGATTATTTATATTTTTATTTTTTTATATTTTTTTAATTTTTTATATTTTTCAAAATTTTAGATATTTCTTTTCTTTTGGCTCATCATGTCTCAGTTTCCTTCGTACTTCGCTCGTCGTTCGTAGCCAGACGCTGGTCGCTTGTCACTCGTCGCTCGTCGTTACGTCGCGGCGTTACGTCGCGTCGTTACGTCGCGTCGTATTCGCATGTCGCACGTCGCATGTCGCACGTCAATAATGGCTTGTTGCTCGTTTGTATGCGTCTTTCGTTGTTCGTCATTCGTTAATATTTTTTTTTCAAAATTTTAGATTTTTGATTTTTTTTGAAAATATATTTTTGATTTTTTATATTTTTAATTTTTTGTATTTTTTATATTTTTTGATTTTTTATATTTTTCGATTTTTTATATTTTTCGATTTTTTATATTTTTCGATTTTTCATATTTTTCGATTTTTTATATTTTTGGATTTTTTATATTTTTGAATTTTTATATTTTTCGTTTTTTCAAAATTGGTTTTTTTCTTTTCTTTTGTCTCATTATGTCTCATCTTCCTTCGTACTTCGCTCGTCGTTCGTTGCCAGTCGCTGCTCGCATGTCACTCGTCGCTCGTCGTTACATCGCGTCGTTACGTCGCGTCGTTGTCGCACGTCGCACGTCGCATGTCGCTCGTCAATAATGGCTTGTTGCTCGTTCGTATGAGTCTTTCGTTGTTCGGCGTTCGTTAATATTTTTTCTTTTTTCAAAATTTTAGATTTTTGATTTTTTTTGAAAATATATTTTTGATTTTTTATATTTTTGATTTTTTGTATTTTTTTATATTTTTTGATTTTTTATATTTTTCGATTTTTTATATATTTCGATTTTTTATATTTTTTGATTTTTTATATTTTTCGATTTTTCGAAATTTGTTTTATTTGTTTTCTTTTGTCTCATTATGTCTCATCTTCCTTCGTACTTCGCTCGTCGTTCGTAGCCAGTCGCTGGTCGCTTGTCACTCGTCGCTCGTCTTTATATCGCGTCGTTATGTCGCGTCGTTGTCGCACGTCGCACGTCGCACTGGCACGTCAATAATGGCTTGTTGCTTGTTCGTATGCGTCTTTGGTTGTTCGTCGTTTGTTAATATTTTTCTTTTTTCAAAATTTTAGAATTTTTTATTATTTTGAAATTTATATTTTTGATTTTTTATATTTTTCGATTATTTATATTTTTCGATTTTTTACATTTTTTGATTTTTTATATTTTCGATTTTTTATATTTTTAGTTTTTTATATTTTTCGATTTTTTACACTTTTGAATTTTTATATTTTTGGTTTTTTCAAAATTTTAGAATATTCTTTTCTTTTGTCTCATCTTCCTTCGTACTTCGCTCGTCGTTCGTAGCCAGTCGCTGGTCGCTTGTCAATCGTCGCTCGTCGTTACGTCGCGTCGTTTTCGCACGTCGCACGTCGCATGTCGCTCGTCAATAATGGCTTGTTGCTCGTTCGTATGCGTCTTTCGTTGTTCAGCGTTCGTTAATATTTTTCTTTTTCAAAATTTTAGATTTTTTATCTTTATTTTTTTGAAAATATATTTTTGATTTTTTATATTTTTGATTTTTTATATTTTTCAATTTTTAATATTTTTTGATTTTTTATATTTTTCGATTTTTTATATTTTTCGTTTTCTTATATTTTTGATTTTTTATATTTTTCGATTTTTTATATTTTTCGATTTTTTATATTTTTGGATTTTTTATATTTTTGAATTTTTATATTTTTCGTTTTTTCAAAATTTGTTTCTTTCTTTTCTTTTGTCTCATTATGTCTCATCTTCGTTCGTACTTCGCTCGTCGTTCGTAACCAGTCGCTGCTCGCTTGTCACTCGTCGCTCGTCGTTACATCGCGTCATTACATCGCGTCGTTGTCGCACGTCGCATGTCGCACGTCAATAATGGCTTGTTGCTCGTTCGTATGCGTCTTTCGTTGTTCGTCGTTCGTTAATATTTTTCTTTTTTCAAAATTTTAGGTTTTTGATTATTTTGAAATTTATATTTTTGATTTTTTATATTTTTGATTTTTTATATTTTTCGATTTTTTACATTTTTTGATTTTTTATATTTTTGGATTTTCTATATTTTTAGTTTTTTATATTTTTCGATTTTTTACGTTTTTGAATTTTTATATTTTTCGTTTTTTCAAAATTTTAGATATTATTTTCTTTTGTCTCATCTTCCTTCGTACTTCGCTCGTCGCTCGTAGCCAGTCGCTGGTCGCTTGTCACTCGTCGCTCGTCGTTACGTCGCGTCGTTGTCGCACGTCGCATGTCGCTCGTCAATAATGGCTTGTTGCTCGTTCGTATGCGTCTTTCGTTGTTCGGCGTTTGTTAATATTTTTCTTTTTTCAAAATTTTAGATTTTTTATCTTTATTTTTTTTGAAAATATATTTTTGATTTTTTATATTTTTGAGTTTTTATATTTTTCGATGTTTTATATTTTTTGATTTTATATTTTTTCGATTTTTTATATTTTTCGATTTTTTATTTTTTGATTTTTTATATTTTTCGTTTTTTTATATTTTTGGTTTTTTATATTTTTGGATTTTTTATATTTTTGAATTTTTATATTTTTCGTTTTTTCAAAATTTGTTTTTTTTCTTTTCTTTTGTCTCATTATGTCTCATCTTCGTTCGTACTTCGCTCGTCGTTCGTAGCCAGTCGCTGGTGGCTTGTCAATCGTCGCTCGTCGTTACGTCGCGTCGTTTTCGCACGTCGCACGTCGCATGTCGCTCGTCAATAATGGCTTGTTGCTCGTTCGTATGCGTCTTTCGTTTTCGTCGTTCGTTAATATTTTTCTTTTTTCAAAATTTTAGATTTTTGATCTTTATTTTTTTTGAAAATATATTTTTGATTTTTTATATTTTTGATTTTTTATATTTTTCGATTATTTATATTTTTCGATTTTTTACATTTTTTGATTTTTTATATTTTTCGATTTTTTATATTTTTAGTTTTTAATATTTTTCGATTTTTTACACTTGAATTTTTATATTTTTCGTTTTTTCAAAATTTTAGAATATTCTTTTCTTTTGTCTCATCTTCCTTCGTACTTCGCTCGTCGTTCGTAGCCAGTCGCTGGTCGCTTGTCACTCGTCGCTCGTCCTTACGACGCGTCGTTACGTCGCGTCGTTGTCGCACGTCGCACGTCGCATGTCGCAGGTCAATTATGGCTTGTTGCTATTTCGTATGCGTCTTTCGTTGTTCGTCGTTCGTTAATATTTTTTTTCAAAATTTTAGATTTCAGATTTTTATTTTTTGAAATTTATATTTTTATTTTATATATTTTTCGATTTTTTATATTTTTCGAATTTTTATATTTTTGATTTTTTATATTTTTCAATTTTTTATATTTTTGATTTTTTATATTTTTCGATTTTTTATATTTTTCGATTTTTTACATTTTTGAATTTTTATATTTTTCAAAATTTTAGATATTTCTTTTCTTTTGTCTCATCATGTATCAGCTTCCTTCGTACTACGCTCGTCGTTCGTAGCCAGTCGCTGGTCGCTTGTCACTCGTCGCTCGAACTTACGACGCGTCGTTACGTCGCGTCGTTGTGGCACGTCGCATGTCGCAGGTCAATTATGGCTTGTTGCTATTTCGTATGCGTCTTTCGTTGTTCGTCGTTCGTTAATACTTTTTTTTCAAAATTTTAGATTTTAGATTTTTATTTTTTTCTAATTAATATTTTTGATTTTATATATTTTTCGATTTTTTATATTTTTCGATTTTTTATATTTTTGATTTTTTATATTTTTCGATTTTTTATATTTTTGATTTTGTATATTTTTTGATTTTTTATATTTTTCGATTTTTTATATTTTTCGATTTTTTATATTTTTTTGATTTTTTATATTTTTCGACTTTTTAAATTTTTGGATTTTTTATATTTTTGAATTTTTATATTTTTCGTTTTTTCAAAATTTGTTTTTTTTCTTTTCTTTTGTCTCATTATGTCTCATCTTCCTTCGTAATTCGCTCGTCGTTCGTTGTAAGTCGCTGCTCGCATGTCACTCGTCGCTCGTCGTTACATCGCGTGGTTACGTCGCGTCGTTGTCGCACGTCGCATGTCGCATGTCGCACGTCAATAATGGCTTGTTGCTTGTTCGTATGCGTCTTTCGTTGTTCGTCGTTCGTTAATATTTTCCTTTTTTCAAAATTTTAGGTTTTTAATTATTTTGAAATTTATATTTTTGATTTTTTATATTTTTGATTTTTTATATTTTTCGATTTTTTACATTTTTTGATTTTTTATATTTTTGGATTTTTTATATTTTTAGTTTTTTTTATATTTTTCGATTTTTTACGTTTTTGAATTTTTATATTTTTCGTTTTTTCAAAATTTGTTTTTTTCTTTTCTTTTGTCTCAATATGTCTCATCTTCCTTCGTACTTCGCTCGTCGTTCGTTGCCAGTCGCTGCTCGCTTGTCTCTCGTCGCTCGTCGTTACATCGCGTCGTTACGTCGCGTCGTTGTCGCATGTCGCATGTCGTACGTCAATAATGGCTTGTTGCTCGTTCGTATGCGTTTGTCGTTGTTCGTCGTTCGTTAATATTTTTCGTTTTTCAAAATTTTAGGTTTTTGATTATTTTGAAATTTATATTTTTGATTTTTTATATTTTTCGATTTTTTATATTTTTCGATTTTTTACATTTTTTGATTTTTTATATTTTTGGATTTTTTATATTTTTAGTTTTTTTATATTTTTCGATTTTTTACGTTTTTGAATTTTTATATTTTTCGTTTTTTCAAAATTTTAGAATAATCTTTTCTTTTGTCTCATCTTCCATCGTACTTCGCTCGTCGTTCGTAGCCAGTCGCTGGTCGCTTGTCACTCGTCGCTCGTCCTTACGACGCGTCGTTACGTCGCGTCGTTGTGGCACGTCGCATGTCGCAGGTCAATTATGGCTTGTTGCTATTTCGTATGCGTCTTTCGTTGTTCGTCGTTCGTTAATACTTTTTTTTCAAAATTTTAGATTTTAGATTTTTATTTTTTTCAAATTAATATTTTTGATTTTATATATTTTTCGATTTTTTATATTTTTTTATTTTTATATTTTTGATTTTTTATATTTTTCGATTTTTTATATTTTTCATTTTTTATATTTTTCGTTTTTTATATTTTTTTATTTTTATATTTTTGATTTTTTATATTTTTCGATTTTTTATATTTTTGATTTTTTATATTTTTCGATTTTTTATATTTTTGATTTTGTATATTTTTTGATTTTTTATATTTTTCGATTTTTTATATTTTTCGATTTTTTATATTTTTTGATTTTATATATTTTTCGATTTTTTATATTTTTCGATTTTTTATATTTTTGGATTTTTTATATTTTTGATTTTTAAATTTTTCGTTTTTTCAAAATTTGTTTTCTTTCTTTTCTTTTGTCTCATTATGTCTCATCTTCCTTCGTACTTCGCTCGTCGTTCGTTGCCAGTCGCTGCTCGCTTGTCTCTCGTCGCTCGTCGTTACATCGCGTCGTTACGTCGCGTCGTTGTCGCACGTCGCATGACGCACGTCAATAATGGCTTGTTGCTCGTTTGTATGCGTCTTTCGTTGTTCGTCATTCGTTAATTTTTTTTTTCAAAATTTTAGATTTTTGATTTTTTTTGAAAATATATTTTTGATTTTTTATATTTTTGATTTTTTGTATTTTTTATATTTTTTGATTTTTTATATTTTTCGATTTTTTATATTTTTCGATTTTTTTATATTTTTCGATTTTTTATATTTTTTTGATGTTTTATATTTTTCTATTTTTTAAATTTTTCGATTTTTTATATTATTTGATTTTTTATATTTTTCGATTTTTCATATTTTTCGATTTTTTATATTTTTGGATTTTTTATATTTTTGAATTTTTATATTTTTCGTTTTTTCAAAATTTGTTTTTTTCTTTTCTTTTGTCTCATTATGTCTCATCTTCCTTCGTACTTCGCTCGTCGTTCGTTGCCAGTCGCTGCTCGCATGTCACTCGTCGCTCGTCGTTACATCGCGTCGTTACGTCGCGTCGTTGTCGCACGTCGCACGTCGCATGTCGCTCGTCAATAATGGCTTGTTGCTCGTTCGTATGAGTCTTTCGTTGTTCGGCGTTCGTTAATATTTTTTCTTTTTTCAAAATTTTAGATTTTTGATTTTTTTTGAAAATATATTTTTGATTTTTTATATTTTTGATTTTTTGTATTTTTTTATATTTTTTGATTTTTTATATTTTTCGATTTTTTATATTTTTCGATTTTTTATATTTTTTGATTTTTTATATTTTTCGATTTTTCGAAATTTGTTTTATTTGTTTTCTTTTGTCTCATTATGTCTCATCTTCCTTCGTACTTCGCTCGTCGTTCGTAGCCAGTCGCTGATCGCTTGTCACTCGTCGCTCGTCTTTATATCGCGTCGTTATGTCGCGTCGTTGTCGCACGTCGCACGTCGCACTGGCACGTCAATAATGGCTTGTTGCTTGTTCGTATGCGTCTTTGGTTGTTCGTCGTTTGTTAATATTTTTCTTTTTTCAAAATTTTAGAATTTTTTATTATTTTGAAATTTATATTTTTGATTTTTTATATTTTTCGATTATTTATATTTTTCGATTTTTTACATTTTTTGATTTTTTATATTTTCGATTTTTTATATTTTTAGTTTTTTATATTTTTCGATTTTTTACACTTTTGAATTTTTATATTTTTGGTTTTTTCAAAATTTTAGAATATTCTTTTCTTTTGTCTCATCTTCCTTCGTACTTCAATCGTCGTTCGTAGCCAGTCGCTGGTCGCTTGTCAATCGTCGCTCGTCGTTACGTCGCGTCGTTTTCGCACGTCGCACGTCGCATGTCGCTCAACAATAATGGCTTGTTGCTCGTTCGTATGCGTCTTTCGTTGTTCGTCGTTCGTTAATATTTTTCTTTTTTCAAAATTTTAGATTTTTTATCTTTATTTTTTTGAAAATATATTTTTGATTTTTTATATTTTTGATTTTTTATATTTTTCAATTTTTAATATTTTTTGATTTTTTATATTTTTCGATTTTTTATATTTTTCGTTTTCTTATATTTTTGATTTTTTATATTTTATTATCGATTTTTTATATTTTTCGATTTTTTATATTTTTGGATTTTTTATATTTTTGAATTTTTATATTTTTCGTTTTTTCAAAATTTGTTTCTTTCTTTTCTTTTGTCTCATTATGTCTCATCTTCGTTCGTACTTCGCTCGTCGTTCGTAGCCAGTCGCTGCTCGCTTGTCACTCGTCGCTCGTCGTTACATCGCGTCGTTACATCGCGTCGTTACATCGCGTCGTTGTCGCACGTCGCATGTCGCACGTCAATAATGGCTTGTTGCTCGTTCGTATGCGTCTTTCGTTGTTCGTCGTTCGTTAATATTTTTCTTTTTTCAAAATTTTAGGTTTTTGATTATTTTGAAATTTATATTTTTGATTTTTTATATTTTTGATTTTTTATATTTTTCGATTTTTTACATTTTTTGATTTTTTATATTTTTGGATTTTATATATTTTTAGTTTTTTATATTTTTCGATTTTTTACGTTTTTGAATTTTTATATTTTTCGTTTTTTCAAAATTTTAGATATTATTTTCTTTTGTCTCATCTTCCTTCGTACTTCGCTCGTCGCTCGTAGCCAGTCGCTGGTCGCTTGTCACTCGTCGCTCGTCGTTACGTCGCGTCGTTGTCGCACGTCGCATGTCGCTCGTCAATAATGGCTTGTTGTTCGTTCGTATGCGTCTTTCGTTGTTCGGCGTTTGTTAATATTTTTCTTTTTTCAAAATTTTAGATTTTTTATCTTTATTTTTTTGAAAATATATTTTTGATTTTTTATATTTTTGATTTTTTATATTTTTCGATTTTTTATATTTTTCGATTTTTTATATTTTTTGATTTTTTATATTTTTCGATTTTTTATATTTTGGGTTTTTTATATTATTGGATTTTTTAT
This sequence comes from Gryllus longicercus, assembly GCA_038098605.1. NCBI lineage: Eukaryota > Metazoa > Arthropoda > Insecta > Orthoptera > Gryllidae > Gryllus > Gryllus longicercus. Next base: position 2,000,270 of record JAZDUA010000124.1, read on the forward strand.
ATTTTTGAATTTTTATATTTTTCGTTTTTTCAAAATTTGTTTTTTTTCTTTTCTTTTGTCTCATTATGTCTCATCTTCGTTCGTACTTCGCTCGTCGTTCGTAGCCAGTCGCTGGTGGCTTGTCACTCGTCGCTCGTCGTTACGTCGCGTCGTTTTCGCACGTCGCACGTCGCATGTCGCTCGTCAATAATGGCTTGTTGCTCGTTCGTATGCGTCTTTCGTTTTCGTCGTTCGTTAATATTTTTCTTTTTTCAAAATTTTAGATTTTTGATCTTTATTTTTTTTTAAATATATTTTTGATTTTTTATATTTTTCGATTATTTATATTTTTCGATTTTTTACATTTTTTGATTTTTTATATTTTTCGATTTTTTATATTTTTAGTTTTTTATATTTTTCGATTTTTTACGTTTTTGAATTTTTATATTTTTCGTTTTTTCAAAATTTTAGATATTATTTTCTTTTGTCTCATCTTCCTTCGTACTTCGCTCGTCGCTCGTAGCCAGTCGCTGGTCGCTTGTCACTCGTCGCTCGTCTTTATATCGCGCCGTTATGTCGCGTCGTTGTCGCACGTCGCACGTCGCACTGGCACGTCAATAATGGCTTGTTGCATGATCGTATGCGTCTTTGGTTGTTCGTCGTTTGTTAATATTTTTCTTTTTTCAAAATTTTAGAATTTTTTATTATTTTGAAATTTATATTTTTGATTTTTTATATTTTTCGATTATTTATATTTTTCGATTTTTTACATTTTTTGATTTTTTATATTTTCGATTTTTTATATTTTTAGTTTTTTATATTTTTCGATTTTTTACACTTTTGAATTTTTATATTTTTGGTTTTTTTCAAAATTTTAGAATATTCTTTTCTTTTGTCTTATCTTCCTTCGTACTTCGCTCGTCGTTCGTAGCCAGTCGCTGGTCGCTTGTCAATCGTCGCTCGTCGTTACGTCGCGTCGTTTTCGCACGTCGCACGTCGCATGTCGCTCGTCAATAATGGCTTGTTGCTCGTTCGTATGCGTCTTTCGTTGTTAATCGTTCGTTAATATTTTTCTTTTTTCAAAATTTTAGATTCTTATCTTTATTTTTTTGAAAATATATTTTTGACTTTTTATATTTTTGATTTTTTATATTTTTCAATTTTTTATATTTTTTGATTTTTTATATTTTTCGATTTTTTATATTTTTCGATTTTTTATATTTTTGATTTTTTATATTTTTCGATTTTTTATATTTTTCGATTTTTTATATTTTTGGATTTTTTATATTTTTGAATTTTTATATTTTTCGTTTTTTCAAAATTTGTTTTCTTTCTTTTCTTTTGTCTCATTATGTCTCATCTTCGTTCGTACTTCGCTCGTCGTTCGTAGCCAGTCGCTGCTCGCTTGTCACTCGTCGCTCGTCGTTACATCGCGTCGTTACATCGCGTCGTTGTCGCACGTCGCATGTCGCACGTCAATAATGGCTTGTTGCTCGTTCGTATGCGTCTTTCGTTGTTCGTCGTTCGTTAATATTTTTCTTTTTTCAAAATTTTAGGTTTTTGATTATTTTGAAATTTATATTTTTGATTTTTTATATTTTTGATTTTTTATATTTTTCGATTTTTTACTTTTTTTGATTTTTTATATTTTTGGATTTTTTATATTTTTAGTTTTTTATATTTTTCGATTTTTTACGTTTTTGAATTTTTATATTTTTCGTTTTTTCAAAATTTTAGATATTATTTTCTTTTGTCTCATCTTCCTTCGTACTTCGCTCGTCGCTCGTAGCCAGTCGCTGGTCGCTTGTCACTCGTCGCTCGTCGTTACGTCGCGTCGTTGTCGCACGTCGCATGTCGCTCGTCAATAATGGCTTGTTGCTCGTTCGTATGCGTCTTTCGTTGTTCGGCGTTTGTTAATATTTTTCTTTTTTCAAAATTTTAGATTTTTTATCTTTATTTTTTTGAAAATATATTTTTGATTTTTTATATTTTTGATTTTTTATATTTTTCGATTTTTTATATTTTTTGATTTTTTATATTTTTCGATTTTTTATATTTTTCGATTTTTATATTTTTTGATTTTTTATATTTTTCGATTTTTTATATTTTTCGTTTTTTTATATTTTTGGATTTTTTATATTTTTGAATTTTTATATTTTTCGTTTTTCCAAAATTTGTTTTTTTTTCTTTTCTTTTGTCTCATTATGTCTCATCTTCGTTCGTACTTCGCTCGTCGTTCGTAGCCAGTCGCTGGTGGCTTGTCACTCGTCGCTCGTCGTTACGTCGCGTCGTTTTCGCACGTCGCACGTCGCATGTCGCTCGTCAATAATGGCTTGTTGCTCGTTCGTATGCGTCTTTCGTTTTCGTCGTTCGTTAATATTTTTCTTTTTTCAAAATTTTAGATTTTTGATCTTTATTTTTTTTGAAAATATATTTTTGATTTTTTATATTTTTGATTTTTTATATTTTTCGATTATTTATAGTTTTCGATTTTTTACATTTTTTGATTTTTTATATTTTTCGATTTTTTATATTTTTAGTTTTTTATATTTTTCGATTTTTTACACTTTTGAATTTTTATATTTTTCGTTTTTTCAATATTTTAGAATATTCTTTTCTTTTGTCTCATCTTACTTCGTACTTCGCTCGTCGTTCGTAGCCAGTCGCTGGTCGCTTGTCACTCGTCGCTCGTCCTTACGACGCGTCGTTACGTCGCGTCGTTGTCGCACGTCGCACGTCGCGCGTCGCATGTCGCAGGTCAATTATGGCTTCTTGCTATTTCGTATGCGTCTTTCGTTGTTCGTCGTCCGTTAATATTTTTTTTCAAAATTTTAGATTTCAGATTTTAATTTTTTTGAAATTTATATTTTTGATTTTATATATTTTTCGATTTTTTATATTTTTCGAATTTTTATATTTTTGATTTTTTATATTTTTCAATTTTTTATATTTTTGATTTTTTATATTTTTCGATTTTTTATATTTTTCGATTTTTTACATTTTTGAATTTTTATATTTTTCAAAATTTTAGATATTTCTTTTCTTTTGTCTCATCATGTATCAGCTTCCTTCGTACTACGCTCGTCGTTCGTAGCCAGTCGCTGGTCGCTTGTCACTCGTCGCTCGAACTTACGACGCGTCGTTACGTCGCGTCGTTGTGGCACGTGGCATGTCGCAGGTCAATTATGGCTTGTTGCTATTTCGTATGCGTCTTTCGTTGTTCGTCGTTCGTTAATACTTTTTTTTAAATTTTAGATTTTAGATTTTTATTTTTTTCTAATTAATATTTTTGATTTTATATATTTTTCGATTTTTTATATTTTTCGATTTTTTATATTTTTGATTTTTTATATTTTTCGATTTTTTATATTTTTGATTTTGTATATTTTTTGATTTTTTATATTTTTCGATTTTTTATATTTTTCGATTTTTTATATTTTTTTGATTTTTTATATTTTTCGACTTTTTAAATTTTTGGATTTTTTATATTTTTGAATTTTTATATTTTTCGTTTTTTCAAAATTTGTTTTTTTTCTTTTCTTTTGTCTCATTATGTCTCATCTTCCTTCGTAATTCGCTCGTCGTTCGTTGTAAGTCGCTGCTCGCATGTCACTCGTCGCTCGTCGTTACATCGCGTGGTTACGTCGCGTCGTTGTCGCACGTCGCATGTCGCATGTCGCACGTCAATAATGGCTTGTTGCTTGTTCGTATGCGTCTTTCGTTGTTCGTCGTTCGTTAATATTTTCCTTTTTTCAAAATTTTAGGTTTTTGATTATTTTGAAATTTATATTTTTGATTTTTTATATTTTTGATTTTTTATATTTTTCGATTTTTTACATTTTTTGATTTTTTATATTTTTGGATTTTTTATATTTTTAGTTTTTTTATATTTTTCGATTTTTTACGTTTTTGAATTTTTATATTTTTCGTTTTTTCAAAATTTGTTTTTTTCTTTTCTTTTGTCTCAATATGTCTCATCTTCCTTCGTACTTCGCTCGTCGTTCGTTGCCAGTCGCTGCTCGCTTGTCTCTGGTCGCTCGACGTTACATCGCGTCGTTACGTCGCGTCGTTGTCGCATGTCGCATGTCGTACGTCAATAATGGCTTGTTGCTCGTTCGTATGCGTTTGTCGTTGTTCGTCGTTCGTTAATATTTTTCGTTTTTCAAAATTTTAGGTTTTTGATTATTTTGAAATTTATATTTTTGATTTTTTATATTTTTCGATTTTTTATATTTTTCGATTTTTTTAAAATTTTTTTGATTTTTTATATTTTTGGATTTTTTATATTTTTAGTTTTTTTATATTTTTCGATTTTTTACGTTTTTGAATTTTTATATTTTTCGTTTTTTCAAAATTTTAGAATATTCTTTTCTTTTGTCTCATCTTCCATCGTACTTCGCTCGTCGTTCGTAGCCAGTCGCTGGTCGCTTGTCACTCGTCGCTCGTCCTTACGACGCGTCGTTACGTCGCGTCGTTGTGGCACGTCGCATGTCGCAGGTCAATTATGGCTTGTTGCTATTTCGTATGCGTCTTTCGTTGTTCGTCGTTCGTTAATACTTTTTTTTCAAAATTTTAGATTTTAGATTTTTATTTTTTTCAAATTAATATTGTTGATTTTATATATTTTTCGATTTTTTATATTTTTTTATTTTTATATTTTTGATTTTTTATATTTTTCGATTTTTTATATTTTTCATTTTTTATATTTTTCGATTTTTTATATTTTTTTATTTTTATATTTTTGATTTTTTATATTTTTCGGTTTTTTATATTTTTGATTTTTTATATTTTTCGATTTTTTATATTTTTGATTTTGTATATTTTTTGATTTTTTATATTTTTCGATTTTTTATATTTTTCGATTTTTTATATTTTTTTGATTTTTTATATTTTTCGATTTTTTATATTTTTTTATCTTTATATTTTTGATTTTTTATATTTTTCGATTTTTTATATTTTTGATTTTTTATATTTTTCGATTTTTTATATTTTTGATTTTGTATATTTTTTGATTTTTTATATTTTTCGATTTTTATATTTTTCGATTTTTTATATTTTTTTGATTTTTTATATTTTTCGACTTTTTAAATTTTTGGATTTTTTATATTTTTGAATTTTTATATTTTTCGTTTTTTCAAAATTTGTTTTTTTTCTTTTCTTTTGTCTCATTATGTCTCATCTTCCTTCGTAATTCGCTCGTCGTTCGTTGTAAGTCGCTGCTCGCATGTCACTCGTCGCTCGTCGTTACATCGCGTCGTTACGTCGCGTCGTTACGTCGCGTCGTTGTCGCACGTCGCATGTCGCATGTCGCACGTCAATAATGGCTTGTTGCTTGTTCGTATGCGTCTTTCGTTGTTCGTCGTTCGTTAATATTTTCCTTTTTTCAAAATTTTAGGTTTTTGATTATTTTGAAATTTATATTTTTGATTTTTTATATTTTTGATTTTTTATATTTTTCGATTTTTTACATTTTTTGATTTTTTATATTTTTGGATTTTTTATATTTTTAGTTTTTTTATATTTTTCGATTTTTTACGTTTTTGAATTTTTATATTTTTCGTTTTTTCAAAATTTGTTTTTTTCTTTTCTTTTGTCTCAATATGTCTCATCTTCCTTCGTACTTCGCTCGTCGTTCGTTGCCAGTCGCTGCTCGCTTGTCTCTCGTCGCTCGACGTTACATCGCGTCGTTACGTCGCGTCGTTGTCGCATGTCGCATGTCGTACGTCAATAATGGCTTGTTGCTCGTTCGTATGCGTTTGTCGTTGTTCGTCGTTCGTTAATATTTTTCGTTTTTCAAAATTTTAGGTTTTTGATTATTTTGAAATTTATATTTTTGATTTTTTATATTTTTCGATTTTTTATATTTTTCGATTTTTTTAAAATTTTTTTGATTTTTTATATTTTTGGATTTTTTATATTTTTAGTTTTTTTATATTTTTCGATTTTTTACGTTTTTGAATTTTTATATTTTTCGTTTTTTCAAAATTTTAGAATATTCTTTTCTTTTGTCTCATCTTCCATCGTACTTCGCTCGTCGTTCGTAGCCAGTCGCTGGTCGCTTGTCACTCGTCGCTCGTCCTTACGACGCGTCGTTACGTCGCGTCCTTGTGGCACGTCGCATGTCGCAGGTCAATTATGGCTTGTTGCTATTTCGTATGCGTCTTTCGTTGTTCGTCGTTCGTTAATACTTTTTTTCAAAATTTTAGATTTTAGATTTTTATTTTTTTCAAATTAATATTGTTGATTTTATATATTTTTCGATTTTTTATATTTTTTTATTTTTATATTTTTGATTTTTTATATTTTTCGATTTTTTATATTTTTCATTTTTTATATTTTTCGATTTTTTATATTTTTTTATTTTTATATTTTTGATTTTTTATATTTTTCGGTTTTTTATATTTTTGATTTTTTATATTTTTCGATTTTTTATATTTTTGATTTTGTATATTTTTTGATTTTTTATATTTTTCGATTTTTTATATTTTTCGATTTTTTATATTTTTTTGATTTTTTATATTTTTCGATTTTTTATATTTTTTTATCTTTATATTTTTGATTTTTTATATTTTTCGATTTTTTATATTTTTGATTTTTTATATTTTTCGATTTTTTATATTTTTGATTTTGTATATTTTTTGATTTTTTATATTTTTCGATTTTTATATTTTTCGATTTTTTATATTTTTTTGATTTTTTATATTTTTCGACTTTTTAAATTTTTGGATTTTTTATATTTTTGAATTTTTATATTTTTCGTTTTTTCAAAATTTGTTTTTTTTCTTTTCTTTTGTCTCATTATGTCTCATCTTCCTTCGTAATTCGCTCGTCGTTCGTTGTAAGTCGCTGCTCGCATGTCACTCGTCGCTCGTCGTTACATCGCGTCGTTACGTCGCGTCGTTGTCGCACGTCGCATGTCGCATGTCGCACGTCAATAATGGCTTGTTGCTTGTTCGTATGCGTCTTTCGTTGTTCGTCGTTCGTTAATATTTTCCTTTTTTCAAAATTTTAGGTTTTTGATTATTTTGAAATTTATATTTTTGATTTTTTATATTTTTGATTTTTTATATTTTTCGATTTTTTACATTTTTTGATTTTTTATATTTTTGGATTTTTTATATTTTTAGTTTTTTTATATTTTTCGATTTTTTACGTTTTTGAATTTTTATATTTTTCGTTTTTTCAAAATTTGTTTTTTTCTTTTCTTTTGTCTCAATATGTCTCATCTTCCTTCGTACTTCGCTCGTCGTTCGTTGCCAGTCGCTGCTCGCTTGTCTCTCGTCGCTCGACGTTACATCGCGTCGTTACGTCGCGTCGTTGTCGCATGTCGCATGTCGTACGTCAATAATGGCTTGTTGCTCGTTCGTATGCGTTTGTCGTTGTTCGTCGTTCGTTAATATTTTTCGTTTTTCAAAATTTTAGGTTTTTGATTATTTTGAAATTTATATTTTTGATTTTTTATATTTTTCGATTTTTTATATTTTTCGATTTTTTTAAAATTTTTTTGATTTTTTATATTTTTGGATTTTTTATATTTTTAGTTTTTTTATATTTTTCGATTTTTTACGTTTTTGAATTTTTATATTTTTCGTTTTTTCAAAATTTTAGAATATTCTTTTCTTTTGTCTCATCTTCCATCGTACTTCGCTCGTCGTTCGTAGCCAGTCGCTGGTCGCTTGTCACTCGTCGCTCGTCCTTACGACGCGTCGTTACGTCGCGTCCTTGTGGCACGTCGCATGTCGCAGGTCAATTATGGCTTGTTGCTATTTCGTATGCGTCTTTCGTTGTTCGTCGTTCGTTAATACTTTTTTTTCAAAATTTTAGATTTTAGATTATTATTTTTTTCAAATTAATATTTTTGATTTTATATATTTTTCGATTTTTTATATTTTTTTATTTTTATATTTTTGATTTTTTATATTTTTCGATTTTTTATATTTTTGATTTTTTATATTTTTCGATTTTTTATATTTTTGATTTTGTATATTTTTTGATTATTTATATTTTTCGATTTTTTATATTTTTCGATTTTTTATATTTTTTTGATTTTTTATATTTTTCGATTTTTAATATTTTTTTATTTTTATATTTTTGATTTTTTATATTTTTCGATTTTTTATATTTTTGATTTTTTATATATTTCGATTTTTTATATTTTTGATTTTGTATATTTTTTGATTTTTTATATTTTTCGATTTTTTATATTTTTTGATTTTTTATATTTTTTTGATTTTTTATATTTTTCGACTTTTTAAATTTTTGGATTTTTTATATTTTTGAATTTTTATATTTTTCGTTTTTTCAAAATTTGTTTTTTTTCTTTTCTTTTGTCTCATTATGTCTCATCTTCCTTCGTAATTCGCTCGTCGTTCGTTGTAAGTCGCTGCTCGCATGTCACTCGTCGCTCGTCGTTACATCGCGTCGTTACGTCGCGTCGTTGTCGCACGTCGCATGTCGCATGTCGCACGTCAATAATGGCTTGTTGCTTGTTCGTATGCGTCTTTCGTTGTTCGTCGTTCGTTAATATTTTCCTTTTTTCAAAATTTTAGGTTTTTGATTATTTTGAAATTTATATTTTTGATTTTTTATATTTTTGATTTTTTATATTTTTCGATTTTTTACATTTTTTGATTTTTTTATATTTTTGGATTTTTTATATTTTTAGTTTTTTTATATTTTTCGATTTTTTACGTTTCTGAATTTTTATATTTTTCGTTTTTTCAAAATATGTTTTTTTTCTTTTCTTTTGTCTCAATATGTCTCATCTTCCTTCGTACTTCGCTCGTCGTTCGTTGCCAGTCGCTGCTCGCTTGTCTCTCGTCGCTCGACGTTACATCGCGTCGTTACGTCGCGTCGTTGTCGCATGTCGCATGTCGTACGTCAATAATGGCTTGTTGCTCGTTCGTATGCGTTTGTCGTTGTTCGTCGTTCGTTAATATTTTTCGTTTTTCAAAATTTTAGGTTTTTGATTATTTTGAAATTTATATTTTTGATTTTTTATATTTTTCGATTTTTTATATTTTTCGATTTTTTACATTTTTTGATTTTTTATATTTTTGGATTTCTTATATTTTCAGTTTTTGATATTTTTCGATTTTTTACGTTTTTGAATTTTTATATTTTTCGTTTTTTCAAAATTTTAGAATATTCTTTTCTTTTGTCTCATCTTCCATCGTACTTCGCTCGTCGTTCGTAGCCAGTCGCTGGTCGCTTGTCACTCGTCGCTCGTCCTTACGACGCGTCGTTACGTCGCGTCGTTGTGGCACGTCGCATGTCGCAGGTCAATTATGGCTTGTTGCTATTTCGTATGCGTCTTTCGTTGTTCGTCGTTCGTTAATACTTTTTTTTCAAAATTTTAGATTTTAGATTTTTATTTTTTCAAATTAATATTTTTGATTTTATATATTTTTCGATTTTTTATATTTTTTTATTTTTATATTTTTGATTTTTTATATTTTTCGATTTTTTATATTTTTGATTTTTTATATTTTTCGATTTTTTATATTTTTTTATTTTTATATTTTTGATTTTTTATATTTTTCGATTTTTTATATTTTTGATTTTTTATATTTTTCGATTTTTTATATTTTTGATTTTGTATATTTTTTGATTTTTTATATTTTTCGATTTTTTATATTTTTCGATTTTTTATATTTTTTTGATTTTTTATATTTTTCGATTTTTTATATTTTTTATTTTTATATTTTTGATTTTTTATATTTTTCGATTTTTTATATTTTTGATTTTTTATATTTTTCGATTTTTTATATTTTTGATTTTGTATATTTTTTGATTTTTTATATTTTTCGATTTTTTATATTTTTCGATTTTTTATATTTTTTGATTGTTTATATTTTTCGACTTTTGAAATTTTTGGATTTTTTATATTTTTGAATTTTTATATTTTTCGTTTTTTCAAAATTTGTTTTTTTTCTTTTCTTTTGTCTCATTATGTCTCATCTTCCTTCGTAATTCGCTCGTCGTTCGTTGTAAGTCGCTGCTCGCATGTCACTCGTCGCTCGTCGTTACATCGCGTCGTTACGTCGCGTCGTTGTCGCACGTCGCATGTCGCATGTCGCACGTCAATAATGGCTTGTTGCTTGTTCGTATGCGTCTTTCGTTGTTCGTCGTTCGTTAATATTTTCCTTTTTTCAAAATTTTAGGTTTTTGATTATTTTGAAATTTATATTTTTGATTTTTTATATTTTTGATTTTTTATATTTTTCGATTTTTTACATTTTTTGATTTTTTATATTTTTGGATTTTTTATATTTTTAGTTTTTTTATATTTTTCGATTTTTTACGTTTTTGAATTTTTATATTTTTCGTTTTTTCAAAATTTGTTTTTTTCTTTTCTTTTGTCTCAATATGTCTCATCTTCCTTCGTACTTCGCTCGTCGTTCGTTGCCAGTCGCTGCTCGCTTGTCTCTCGTCGCTCGACGTTACATCGCGTCGTTACGTCGCGTCGTTGTCGCATGTCGCATGTCGTACGTCAATAATGGCTTGTTGCTCGTTCGTATGCGTTTGTCGTTGTTCGTCGTTCGTTAATATTTTTCGTTTTTCAAAATTTTAGGTTTTTGATTATTTTGAAATTTATATTTTTGATTTTTTATATTTTTCGATTTTTTATATTTTTCGATTTTTTTAAAATTTTTTTGATTTTTTATATTTTTGGACTTTTTATATTTTTAGTTTTTTTATATTTTTCGATTTTTTACGTTTTTGAATTTTTATATTTTTCGTTTTTTCAAAATTTTAGAATATTCTTTTCTTTTGTCTCATCTTCCATCGTACTTCGCTCGTCGTTCGTAGCCAGTCGCTGGTCGCTTGTCACTCGTCGCTCGTCCTTACGACGCGTCGTTACGTCGCGTCGTTGTGGCACGTCGCATGTCGCAGGTCAATTATGGCTTGTTGCTATTTCGTATGCGTCTTTCGTTGTTCGTCGTTCGTTAATACTTTTTTTTCAAAATTTTAGATTTTAGATTTTTAATTTTTTCAAATTAATATTTTTGATTTTATATATTTTTCGATTTTTTATATTTTTTTATTTTTATATTTTTGATTTTTTATATTTTTCGATTTTTTATACTTTTGATTTTTTATATTTTTCGATTTTTTATATTTTTCGATTTTTTACATTTTTGAATTTTTGTATTTTTCAAAATTTTATATATTTCTTTTCTTTTGTCTCATCATGTCTCAGCTTCCTTCGTACTTCGCTCGTCGTTCGTAGCCAGTCGCTGGTCGCTTGTCACTCGTCGCTCGTCGTTACATCGCGTCGTTACGTCGCGTCGTTGTCGCACGTCGCATGTCGCACCTCAACAATGGCTAGTTGCTCGTTCGTGTGCGTCTTTCGTTGTTCGTCGTTCGTTAATATTAACGAACGACGAACAACGAAAGACGCATACGCATCTTTTTTCAAAATTTTAGGTTTTTGATTATTTTGAAATTTATATTTTTGATTTTTTATATTTTTGATTTTTTATATTTTTCGATTTTTTACATTTTTTGATTTTTTATATTTTTGGATTTTTTATATTTTTAGTTTTTTTATATTTTTTGATTTTTTACGTTTTTGAATTTTTATATTTTTCGTTTTATCAAAATTTTAGATATTATTTTCTTTTGTCTCATCTTCCTTCGTACTTCGCTCGTCGATCGTAGCCAGTCGCTGGTCGCTTGTCACTCGTCGCTCGTCGTTACGTCGCGTCGTTTTCGCACGTCGCACATCGCATGTCGCTCGTCGCTTGTTGGTCTGGCTTGTTGCTCGTTCGTATGCGTCTTCCGTTGTTCTTCGTTCGTTAATATTTTTCTTTTATCAAAATTTTAGATTTTTGATCTTTATTTTTTTTGAAAATATATTTTTGATTTTTTATATTTTTGATTTTTTATATTTTTCGATTTTTATATTTTTTGATTTTTTATACTTTTTGATTTTTTATATTTTTCGATTTTTTATATTTTTTGATTTTTTATATTTTTCGATTTTTTATATTTTTCCAATTTTTTATATTTTTGGATTTTTTATATTTTTGAATTTTTATATTTTTCGTTTTTTCAAAATTTGTTTTTTTCTTTTCTTTTGTCTCATTATGTCTCATCTTCCTTCGTACTTCGCTCGTCGTTCGTAGCCAGTCGCTGCTCGCTTGTCACTCGTCGCTCGTCGTTACGTCGCGTCGTTACATCGCGTCGTTGTCGCACGTCGCATGTCGCACGTCAATAATGGCTTGTTGCTTGTTCGTATGCGTCTTTCGTTGTTCGTCGTTCGTTAATATTTTTTTTTTTAAAATTTTAGGTGTTTAATTATTTTGAAATTTATATTTTTGATTTTTTATATTTTTGATTTTTCATATTTTTCGATTTTTTACATTTTTTGATTTTTTATATTTTTGGATTTTTTATATTTTTAGTTTTTTTATATTTTTTGATTTTTTACGTTTTTGAATTTATATATTTTTCGTTTTTTCAAAATTTTAGATATTATTTTCTTTTGTCTCATCTTCCTTCGTACTTCGCTCGTCGCTCGTAGCCAGTCGCTGGTCGCTTGTCACTCGTCGCTCGTCGTTACGTCGCGTCGTTTTCGCACGTCGCACGTCGCATGTCGCTCGTCAATAATGGCTTGTTGCTCGTTCGTATGCGTCTTTCGTTGTTCGGCGTTCGTTAAAATTTTTTTTTCAAAATTTTAGATTTTTTATCTTTATTTTTTTTTAAATATATTTTTGATTTTTTATATTTTTGATTTTTTATATTTTTCGATTTTTTATATTTTTTGATCTTTTATATTTTTCGATTTTATATATTTTTCGATTTTTTATATTTTTTGATTTTATATATTTTTCGATTTTTTATATTTTTCGATTTTTTATATTTTTGGATTTTTTATATTTTTGATTTTTAAATTTTTCGTTTTTTCAAAATTTGTTTTCTTTCTTTTCTTTTGTCTCATTATGTCTCATCTTCCTTCGTACTTCGCTCGTCGTTCGTTGCCAGTCGCTGCTCGCTTGTCTCTCGTCGCTCGTCGTTACATCGCGTCGTTACGTCGCGTCGTTGTCGCATGTCGCATGTCGTACGTCAATAATGGCTTGTTGCTCGTTCGTATGCGTTTGTCGTTGTTCGTCGTTCGTTAATATTTTTCGTTTTTCAAAATTTTAGGTTTTTGATTATTTTGAAATTTATATTTTTGATTTTTTATATTTTTCGATTTTTTATAATTTTCGATTTTTTACATTTTTTGATTTTTTATATTTTTGGATTTTTTATATTTTTAGTTTTTTTATATTTTTCGATTTTTTACGTTTTTGAATTTTTATATTTTTCGTTTTTTCAAAATTTTAGAATATTCTTTTCTTTTGTCTCATCTTCCATCGTACTTCGCTCGTCGTTCGTAGCCAGTCGCTGGTCGCTTGTCACTCGTCGCTCGTCCTTACGACGCGTCGTTACGTCGCGTCGTTGTGGCACGTCGCATGTCGCAGGTCAATTATGGCTTGTTGCTATTTCGTATGCGTCTTTCGTTGTTCGTCGTTCGTTAATACTTTTTTTTCAAAATTTTAGATTTTAGATTTTTATTTTTTTCAAATTAATATTTTTGATTTTATATATTTTTCGATTTTTTATATTTTTTTATTTTTATATTTTTGATTTTTTATATTTTTCGATTTTTTATATTTTTGATTTTTTATATTTTTCGATTTTTTATATTTTTCGATTTTTTACATTTTTGAATTTTTGTATTTTTCAAAATTTTATATATTTCTTTTCTTTTGTCTCATCATGTCTCAGCTTCCTTCGTACTTCGCTCGTCGTTCGTAGCCAGTCGCTGGTCGCTTGTCACTCGTCGCTCGTCGTTACATCGCGTCGTTACGTCGCGTCGTTGTCGCACGTCGCATGTCAACAATGGCTAGTTGCTCGTTCGTGTGCGTCTTTCGTTGTTCGTCGTTCGTTAATATTAACGAACGACGAACAACGAAAGACGCATACGCATCTTTTTTCAAAATTTTAGGTTTTTGATTATTTTGAAATTTATATTTTTGATTTTTTATATTTTTGATTTTTTATATTTTTCGATTTTTTACATTTTTTGATTTTTTATATTTTTGGATTTTTTATATTTTTAGTTTTTTTATATTTTTCGATTTTTTACGTTTTTGAATTTTTATATTTTTCGTTTTATCAAAATTTTAGATATTATTTTCTTTTGTCTCATCTTCCTTCGTACTTCGCTGGTCGTTCGTAGCCAGTCGCTGGTCGCTTGTCACTCGTCGCTCGTCGTTCAGTCGCGTCGTTTTCGCACGTCGCACATCGCATGTCGCTCGTCGCTTGTTGGTCTGGCTTGTTGCTCGTTCGTATGCGTCTTCCGTTGTTAGTCGTTCGTTAATATTTTTCTTTTATCAAAATTTTAGATTTTTGATCTTTATTTTTTTTGAAAATATATTTTTGATTTTTTATATTTTTGATTTTTTATATTTTTCGATATTTATATTTTTTGATTTTTTATACTTTTTGATTTTTTATATTTTTCGATTTTTTAAATTTTTTGATTTTTAATATTTTTCGATTTTTTATATTTTTTGATTTTTTATATTTTTGGATTTTTTATATTTTTGAATTTTTATATTTTTCGTTTTTTCAAAATTTGTTTTTTTCTTTTCTTTTGTCTCATTATGTCTCATCTTACTTCGTACTTCGCTCGTCGTTCGTAGCCAGTCGCTGCTCGCTTGTCACTCGTCGCTCGTCGTTACGTCGCGTCGTTACATCGCGTCGTTGTCGCACGTCGCATGTCGCACGTCAATAATGGCTTGTTGCTTGTTCCTATGCGTCTTTCGTTGTTCGTCGTTCGTTAATATTTATCTTTTTTCAAAATTTTAGGTGTTTAATTATTTTGAAATTTATATTTTTGATTTTTTATATTTTTGATTTTTCATATTTTTCGATTTTTTACATTTTTTGATTTTTTATATTTTTGGATTTTTTATATTTTTAGTTTTTTTATATTTTTCGATTTTTTACGTTTTTGAATTTTTATATTTTTCGTTTTTTCAAAATTTTAGATATTATTTTCTTTTGTCTCATCTTCCTTCGTACTTCGCTCGTCGCTCGTAGGCAGTCGCTGGTCGCTTGTCACTCGTCGCTCGTCGTTACGTCGCGTCGTTTTCGCACGTCGCACGTCGCATGTCGCTCGTCAATAATGGCTTGTTGCTCGTTCGTATGCGTCTTTCGTTGTTCGGCGTTCGTTAATATTTTTTTTTCAAAATTTTAGATTTTTTATCTTTATTTTTTTGAAAATATATTTTTGATTTTTTATATTTTTGATTTTTTATATTTTTCGATTTTTTATATTTTTTGATTTTTTATATTTTTCGATTTTTTATATTTTTCGATTTTTTATATTTTTTGATTTTATATAATTTTCGATTTTTTATATTTTTCGATTTTTTACATTTTTTGATTTTTTATATTTTTGGATTTTTTATATTTTTAGTTTTTTTATATTTTTCGATTTTTTACGTTTTTGAATTTTTATATTTTTCGTTTTTTTAGAATATTTCTTTTCTTTTGTCTCATCTTCCATCGTACTTCGCTCGTCGTTCGTAGCCAGTCGCTGGTCGCTTGTCACTCGTCGCTCGTCCTTACGACGCGTCGTTACGTCGCGTCGTTGTGGCACGTCGCATGTCGCAGGTCAATTATGGCTTGTTGCTATTTCGTATGCGTCTTTCGTTGTTCGTCGTTCGTTAATACTTTTTTTTCAAAATTTTAGATTTTAGATTTTTATTTTTTTCAAATTAATATTTTTGATTTTATATATTTTTCGATTTTTTATATTTTTTTATTTTTATATTTTTGATTTTTTATATTTTTCGATTTTTTATATTTTTGATTTTTTATATTTTTTCGATTTTTTATATTTTTCGATTTTTTACATTTTTGAATTTTTGTATTTTTCAAAATTTTATATATTTCTTTTCTTTTGTCTCATCATGTCTCAGCTTCCTTCGTACTTCGCTCGTCGTTCGTAGCCAGTCGCTGGTCGCTTGTCACTCGTCGCTCGTCGTTACATCGCGTCGTTACGTCGCGTCGTTGTCGCACGTCGCATGTCGCACGTCAACAATGGCTAGTTGCTCGTTCGTGTGCGTCTTTCGTTGTTCGTCGTTCGTTAATATTAACGAACGACGAACAACGAAAGACGCATACGCATCTTTTTTCAAAATTTTAGGTTTTTGATTATTTTGAAATTTATATTTTTGATTTTTTATATTTTTGATTTTTTATATTTTTCGATTTTTACATTTTTGATTTTTTTATATTTTGGATTTTTTATATTTTTAGTTTTTTTATATTTTTCGATTTTTTACGTTTTTGAATTTTTATATTTTTCGTTTTATCAAAATTTTAGATATTATTTTTCTTTTGTCTCATCTTCCTTCGTACTTCGCTGGTCGTTCGTAGCCAGTCGCTGGTCGCTTGTCACTCGTCGCTCGTCGTTACGTCGCGTCGTTTTCGCACGTCGCACAATCGCATGTCGCTCGTCGCTTGTTGGTCTGGCTTGTTGCTCGTTCGTATGCGTCTTCCGTTGTAGTCGTTCGTTAATATTTTTCTTTTATCAAAATTTTAGATTTTTGATCTTTATTTTTTTTGAAAATATATTTTTGATTTTTTATATTTTTGATTTTTTATATTTTTCGATATTTATATTTTTTGATTTTTTATACTTTTTGATTTTTATATTTTTCGATTTTTAAATTTTTGATTTTTAATATTTTTCGATTTTTTATATTTTTCGATTTTTTATATTTTTGGATTTTTTATATTTTTGAATTTTTATATTTTTTCGTTTTTTCAAAATTTGTTTTTTTCATTTTCTTTTGTCTCATTATGTCTCATCTTACTTCGTACTTCGCTCGTCGTTCGTAGCCAGTCGCTGCTCGCTTGTCACTCGTCGCTCGTCGTTACGTCGCGTCGTTACATCGCGTCGTTGTCGCACGTCGCATGTCGCACGTCAATAATGGCTTGTTGCTTGTTCGTATGCGTCTTTCGTTGTTCGTCGTTCGTTAATATTTATCTTTTTTCAAAATTTTAGGTGTTTAATTATTTTGAAATTTATATTTTTGATTTTTTATATTTTTGATTTTTCATATTTTTCGATTTTTTACATTTTTTGATTTTTTATATTTTTGGATTTTTTATATTTTTAGTTTTTTTATATTTTTCGATTTTTTACGTTTTTGAATTTTTATATTTTTCGTTTTTCAAAATTTTAGATATTATTTTCTTTTGTCTCATCTTCCTTCGTACTTCGCTCGTCGCTCGTAGGCAGTCGCTGGTCGCTTGTC
Organism: Gryllus longicercus; assembly: GCA_038098605.1. Taxonomy (NCBI): domain Eukaryota; kingdom Metazoa; phylum Arthropoda; class Insecta; order Orthoptera; family Gryllidae; genus Gryllus; species Gryllus longicercus. Next base: position 2,017,576 of record JAZDUA010000124.1, read on the forward strand.
ACTCGTCGCTCGTCGTTACGTCGCGTCGTTTTCGCACGTCGCACGTCGCATGTCGCTCGTCAATAATGGCTTGTTGCTCGTTCGTATGCGTCTTTCGTTGTTCGGCGTTCGTTAATATTTTTTTTTTCAAAATTTTAGATTTTTTATCTTTATTTTTTTGAAAATATATTTTTGATTTTTTATATTTTGATTTTTTATATTTTTCGATTTTTTATATTTTTTGATTTTTTATATTTTTCGATTTTTAATATTTTTCGATTTTTTATATTTTTTGATTTTATATAATTTTCGATTTTTTATATTTTTCGATTTTTTATATTTTTGGATTTTTTATATTTTTGAATTTTTATATTTTTCGTTTTTTCAAAATTTGTTTTCTTTCTTTTCTTTTGTCTCATTACGTCTCATCTTCCTTCGTACTTCGCTCGTCGTTCGTTGCCAGTCGACTGCTCGCTTGTCTCTCGTCGCTCGTCATTACATCGCGTCGTTACGTCGCGTCGTTGTCGCATGTCGCATGTCGTACGTCAATAATGGCTTGTTGCTCGTTCGAATGCGTTTGTCGTTGTTCGTCGTTCGTTAATATTTTTCGTTTTTCAAAATTTTAGGTTTTTGATTATTTTGAAATTTATATTTTTGATTTTTTATATTTTTGATTTTTTATATTTTTCGATTTTTTACATTTTTTGATTTTTTTATATTTTTGGATTTTTATATTTTTAGTTTTTTTATATTTTTCGATTTTTACTTTTTTCGAATTTTTATATTTTTCGTTTTTTCAAAATTTGTTTTTTTCTTTTCTTTTGTCTCAATATGTCTCATCTTCCTTCGTACTTCGCTCGTCGTTCGTTGCCAGTCCGCTGCTCGCTTGTCTCTCGTCGCTCGTCGTTACATCGCGTCGTTACGTCGCGTCGTTGTCGCATGTCGCATGTCGTACGTCAATAATGGCTTGTTGCTCGTTCGTATGCGTTTGTCGTTGTTCGTCGTTCGTTAATATTTTTCGTTTTTCAAAATTTTAGGTTTTTGATTATTTTGAAATTTATATTTTTGATTTTTTATATTTTTCGATTTTTTATATTTTTCGATTTTTACATTTTTGATTTTTTATATTTTTTGGATTTTTTATATTTTTAGTTTTTTTTATATTTTTCGATTTTTTAACGTTTTTGAATTTTTATATTTTTCGTTTTTCAAAATTTTAGAATATTCTTTTCTTTTGTCTCATCTTCCATCGTACTTCGCTCGTCGTTCGTAGCCAGTCGCTGGTCGCTTGTCACTCGTCGCTCGTCCTTACGACGCGTCGTTACGTCGCGTCGTTGTGGCACGTCGCATGTCGCAGGTCAATTATGGCTTGTTGCTATTTCGTATGCGTCTTTCGTTGTTCGTCGTTCGTTAATAATTTTTTTTCAAAATTTTAGATTTTAGATTTTTATTTTTTTCAAATTAATATTTTTGATTTTATATATTTTTCGATTTTTTATATTTTTTTATTTTTATATTTTTGATTTTTGATATTTTTCGATTTTTTATATTTTTGATTTTTTATATTTTTCGATTTTTTATATTTTTCGATTTTTTACATTTTTGAATTTTTGTATTTTTCAAAATTTTATATATTTCTTTTCTTTTGTCTCATCATGTCTCAGCTTCCTTCGTACTTCGCTCGTCGTTCGTAGCCAGTCGCTGGTCGCTTGTCACTCGTCGCTCGTCGTTACATCGCGTCGTTACGTCGCGTCGTTGTCGCACGTCGCATGTCAACAATGGCTAGTTGCTCGTTCGTGTGCGTCTTTCGTTGTTCGTCGTTCGTTAATATTAACGAACGACGAACAACGAAAGACGCATACGCATCTTTTTTCATAATTTTAGGTTTTTGATTATTTTGAAATTTTAATTTTTGATTTTTTATATTTTTGATTTTTTATATTTTTCGATTTTTTACATTTTTTGATTTTTTATATTTTTGGATTTTTTATATTTTTAGTTTTTTTATATTTTTCGATTTTTTACGTTTTTGAATTTTTATATTTGTTCGTTTTATCAAAATTTTAGATATTATTTCCTTTGTCTCATCTTCCTTCGTACTACGCTCGTCGTTCGTAGCCAGTCGCTGGTCGCTTGTCACTCGTCGCTCGTCGTTACGTCGCGTCGTTTTCGCACGTCGCACATCGCATGTCGCTCGTCGCTTGTTGGTCTGGCTTGTTGCTCGTTCGTATGCGTCTTCCGTTGTTCGTCGTTCGTTAATATTTTTCTTTTTTCAAAATTTTAGATTTTTGATCTTTATTTTTTTGAAAATATATTTTTGATTTTTTATATTTTTGATTATTTATAATTTTCAATTTTTATATTTTTTGATTTTTTATATTTTTCGATTTTTTTATATTTTTCGATTTTTTATATTTTTGATTTTTTATATTTTTCGATTTTTATATTTTCGATTTTTTATATTTTTCGATTATTTATATTTTTGAATTTTTATATTTTCGTTTTTTCAAATTTGTTTTTCCTTTCTTTTCTTTTGTCTCATTATGTCTCATCTTCGTTCGTACTGCGCTCGTCGTTCGTAGCCAGTCGCTGCTCGCTTGTCACTCGTCGCTCGTCGTTACATCGCGTCGTTACATCGCGTCGTTGTCGCTCGTCGCATGTCGCACGTCAATAATGGCTTGTTGCTCGTTCGTATGCGTCTTTCGTTGTTCGTCGTTCGTTAATATTTTTCTTTTTTCAAAATTTAGGTTTTTGATTATTTTGAAATTTATATTTTTGATTTTTTATATTTTTGATTTTTTATATTTTTCGATTTTTTACATTTTTTGATTTTTTATATTTTTGGATTTTTTATATTTTTAGTTTTTTATATTTTTCGATTTTTTACGTTTTGAATTTTATATTTTTCGTTTTTTCAAAATTTTAGATATTATTTTCTTTTGTCTCATCTTCCTTCGTACTTCGCTCGTCGCTCGTAGCCAGTCGCTGGTCGCTTGTCACTCGTCGCTCGTCGTTACGTCGCGTCGTTGTCGCACGTCGCATGTCGCTCGTCAATAATGGCTTGTTGCTCGTTCGTATGCGTCTTTCGTTGTTCGGCGTTTGTTAATATTTTTCTTTTTTCAAAATTTTAGATTTTTTATCTTTATTTTTTTTCAAAAAAAATATTTTTTTGATTTTTTATATTTTTGAGTTTTTATATTTTTCGATTTTTTATATTTTTTGATTTTTTATATTTTTCTATTTTTTTATATTTTTCGATTTTTTATATTATTTGATTTTTTATATTTTTCGATTTTTTATATTATTCGATTTTTTATATTTTTGGATTTTTTATATTTTTAGTTTTTTTATATTTTTCGATTTTTTACGTTTTTGAATTTTTATATTTTTCGTTTTTTCAAAATTTGTTTTTTTCTTTTCTTTTGTCTCAATATGTCTCATCTTCCTTCGTACTTCGCTCGTCGTTCGTTGCCAGTCGCTGCTCGCTTGTCTCTCGTCGCTCGACGTTACATCGCCTCGTTACGTCGCGTCGTTGTCGCATGTCGCATGTCGTACGTCAATAATGGCTTGTTGCTCGTTCGTATGCGTTTGTCGTTGTTCGTCGTTCGTTAATATTTTTCGTTTTTCAAAATTTTAGGTTTTTGATTATTTTGAAATTTATATTTTTGATTTTTTATATTTTTCGATTTTTTATATTTTTCGATTTTTTACATTTTTTGATTTTTTATATTTTTGGATTTTTATATTTTTAGTTTTTTTATATTTTTTCGATTTTTTACGTTTTTGAATTTTTATATTTTTCGTTTTTTCAAAATTTAGAATATTCTTTTCTTTTGTCTCATCTTCCATCGTACTTCGCTCGTCGTTCGTAGCCAGTCGCTGGTCGCTTGTCACTCGTCGCTCGTCCTTTACGACGCGTCGTTACGTCGCGTCGTTGTGGCACGTCGCATGTCGCAGGTCAATTATGGCTTGTTGCTATTTCGTATGCGTCTTTCGTTGTTCGTCGTTCGTTAATACTTTTTTTTCAAAATTTTAGATTTTAGATTTTTATTTTTTTCAAATTAATATTTTTGATTTTATATATTTTTCGATTTTTTATATTTTTTTATTTTTATATTTTTTTAATTTTTATATTTTTCGATTTTTTTATATTTTTGATTTTTATATTTTTCGATTTTTTTTATTTTTCGATTTTTTACATTTTTGAATTTTTGTATTTTTCAAAATTTTATATATTCTTTTCTTTTGTCTCATCATGTCTCAGCTTCCTTCGTACTTCGCTCGTCGTTCGTAGCCAGTCGCTGGTCGCTTGTCACTCGTCGCTCGTCGTTACGTCGCGTCGTTTTCGCACGTCGCACATCGCATGTCGCTCGTCGCTTGTTGGTCTGGCTTGTTGCTCGTTCGTATGCGTCTTCCGTTGTTCGTCGTTCGTTAATATTTTTCTTTTATCAAAATTTTAGATTTTTGATCTTTATTTTTTTTGAAAATATATTTTTGAAATATATTTTTGATTTTTTATATTTTTGATTTTTTATATTTTTCGATTTTTATATTTTTTGATTTTTTATACTTTTTGATTTTTATATTTTTCGATTTTTTATATTTTTTGATTTTTTATATTTTTCGATTTTTTATATTTTCGAATTTTTATATTTTTGATTTTTTATATTTTTCAATTTTTTATATTTTTGATTTTTTATATTTTCGATTTTTTATATTTTTCGATTTTTTACATTTTGAATTTTTATATTTTTCAAAATTTTAGGTATTTCTTTTCTTTTGTCTCATTTTGTATCAGCTTCCTTCGTACTACGCTCGTCGTTCGTAGCCAGTCGCTGGTCGCTTGTCACTCGTCGCTCGAACTTACGACGCGTCGTTAAGTCGCGTCGTTGTGGCACGTCGCATGTCGCAGGTCAATTATGGCTTGTTGCTATTTCGTTTGCGTCTTTCGTTGTTCGTCGTTCGTTAATACTTTTTTTTCAAAATTTTAGATTTTAGATTTTTATTTTTTTCTAATTAATATTTTTGATTTTATATATTTTTCGATTTTTTATATTTTTCGATTTTTTATATTTTTGATTTTTTATATTTTTCGATTTTTTATATTTTTGATTTTGTATATTTTTTGATTTTTTTATATTTTTCGATTTTTTTATATTTTTCGATTTTTTATATTTTTTTGATTTTTATATTTTTCGACTTTTTAAATTTTTGGATTTTTTATATTTTTGAATTTTTATATTTTTCGTTTTTTCAAAATTTGTTTTTTTTCTTTTCTTTTGTCTCATTATGTCTCATCTTCCTTCGTAATTCGCTCGTCGTTCGTTGTAAGTCGCTGCTCGCATGTCACTCGTCGCTCGTCGTTACATCGCGTCGTTTACGTCGCGTCGTTGTCGCACGTCGCATGTCGCATGTCGCACGTCAATAATGGCTTGTTGCTTGTTCGTATGCGTCTTTCGTTGTTCGTCGTTCGTTAATATTTTCCTTTTTTCAAAATTTTAGGTTTTTGATTATTTTGAAATTTATATTTTTGATTTTTTATATTTTTGATTTTTTATATTTTTCGATTTTTTACATTTTTGATTTTTTATATTTTTGGATTTTTTATATTTTTAGTTTTTTTATATTTTTCGATTTTTTACGTTTTTGAATTTTTATATTTTTCGTTTTTTCAAATTTGTTTTTTTCTTTTCTTTTGTCTCAATATGTCTCATCTTCCTTCGTACTTCGCTCGTCGTTCGTTGCCAGTCGCTGCTCGCTTGTCTCTCGTCGCTCGACGTTACATCGCGTCGTTACGTCGCGTCGTTGTCGCATGTCGCATGTCGTACGTCAATAATGGCTTGTTGCTCGTTTCGTATGCGTTTGTCGTTGTTCGTCGTTCGTTAATATTTTCGTTTTTCAAAATTTTAGGTTTTTGATTATTTTGAAATTTATATTTTTGATTTTTTATATTTTTCGATTTTTTATATTTTTCGATTTTTTTTAAATTTTTTTGATTTTTTATATTTTTGGATTTTTTATATTTTTAGTTTTTTTATATTTTTCGATTTTTTTACGTTTTTGAATTTTTATATTTTTCGTTTTTTCAAAATTTTAGAATATTCTTTTCTTTTGTCTCATCTTCCATCGTACTTCGCTCGTCGTTCGTAGCCAGTCGCTGGTCGCTTGTCACTCGTCGCTCGTCCTTACGACGCGTCGTTACGTCGCGTCCTTGTGGCACGTCGCATGTCGCAGGTCAATTATGGCTTGTTGCTATTTCGTATGCGTCTTTCGTTGTTCGTCGTTCGTTAATACTTTTTTTTCAAAATTTTAGATTTTAGATTTTTATTTTTTTCAAATTAATATTTTTGATTTTATATATTTTTCGATTTTTTATATTTTTTTTATTTTATATTTTTGATTTTTTATATTTTTCGATTTTTTATATTTTTGATTTGTTATATTTTCGATTTTTTATATTTTTTTATTTTTATATTTTTGATTTTTTATATTTTTCGATTTTTTATATTTTGATTTTTTATATTTTTCGATTTTTTATATTTTTGATTTTGTATATTTTTTGATTATTTATATTTTTCGATTTTTATATTTTTCGATTTTTTATATTTTTTTTGATTTTTTATATTTTTCGATTTTTTATATTTTTTTATTGTTATATTTTTGATTTTTTATATTTTTCGATTTTTATATTTTTGATTTTTTATATTTTTCGATTTTTTATATTTTTGATTTTGTATATTTTTTGATTTTTTATATTTTTCGATTTTTTATATTTTTCGATTTTTTTATATTTTTTTGATTTTTTATATTTTCGACTTTTTAATTTTTGATTTTTTATATTTTTGAATTTTTATATTTTTCGTTTTTTCAAATTTGTTTTTTTTCTTTTCTTTTGTCTCATTATGTCTCATCTTCCTTCGTAATTCGCTCGTCGTTCGTTGTAAGTCGCTGCTCGCATGTCACTCGTCGCTCGTCGTTACATCGCGTCGTTACGTCGCGTCGTTGTCGCACGTCGCATGTCGCATGTCGCACGTCAATAATGGCTTGTTGCTTGTTCGTATGCGTCTTTCGTTGTTCGTCGTTCGTTAATATTTTCCTTTTTTCAAAATTTTAGGTTTTTGATTATTTTGAAATTTATATTTTTGATTTTTTATATTTTTGATTTTTTATATTTTTCGATTTTTTACATTTTTTGATTTTTTATATTTTTGGATTTTTATATTTTAGTTTTTTTATATTTTTCGATTTTTTACGTTTTTATGTCTCATCTTCCTTCGTACTTCGCTCGTCGTTCGTTGCCAGTCGCTGCTCGCTTGTCTCTCGTAGCTCGACGTTACATCGCGTCGTTACGTCGCGTCGTTGTCGCATGTCGCATGTCGTACGTCAATAATGGCTTGTTGCTCGTTCGTATGCGTTTGTCGTTGTTCGTCGTTCGTTAATATTTTTCGTTTTTCAAAATTTTAGGTTTTTGATTATTTTGAAATTTATATTTTTGATTTTTTATATTTTTCGATTTTTTTATATTTTTCGATTTTTTACATTTTTTGATTTTTTATATTTTTGGATTTCTTATATTTTTAGTTTTTTTATATTTTTCGATTTTTTACGTTTTTGAATTTTTATATTTTTCGTTTTTTCAAAATTTTAGAATATTCTTTTCTTTTGTCTCATCTTCCATCGTACTTCGCGCTCGTCGTTCGTAGCCAGTCGCTGGTCGCTTGTCACTCGTCGCTCGTCCTTACGACGCGTCGTTACGTCGCGTCGTTGTGGCACGTCGCATGTCGCAGGTCAATTATGGCTTGTTGCTATTTCGTATGCGTCTTTCGTTGTTCGTCGTTCGTTAATACTTTTTTTCAAAATTTTAGATTTTAGATTTTTATTTTTTCAAATTAATATTTTTGATTTCTTATATTTTTCGATTTTTTTATATTTTTTTATTTTTATATTTTTGATTTTTTATATTTTTCGATTTTTTATATTTTTTTATTTTTATATTTTGATTTTTTATATTTTTTCGATTTTTTATATTTTTGATTTTTTATATTTTTCGATTTTTTATATTTTTGATTTTGTATATTTTTTGATTTTTTATATTTTTCGATTTTTTATATTTTTCGATTTTTTATATTTTTTGATTTTTTATATTTTTCGATTTTTTATATTTTTTTATTTTTATATTTTTGATTTTTTATATTTTTCGATTTTTTATATTTTTGATTTTTTATATTTTCGATTTTTTATATTTTTGATTTTGTATATTTTTTGATTTTTTATATTTTTCGATTTTTTATATTTTTCGATTTTTTATATTTTTTTGATTGTTTATATTTTTCGACTTTTGAAATTTTTGGATTTTTTATATTTTTGAATTTTTATATTTTTCGTTTTTTCAAAATTTGTTTTTTTTTCTTTTCTTTTGTCTCATTATGTCTCATCTTCCTTCGTAATTCGCTCGTCGTTCGTTGTAAGTCGCTGCTCGCATGTCACTCGTCGCTCGTCGTTACATCGCGTCGTTACGTCGCGTCGTTGTCGCACGTCGCATGTCGCATGTCGCACGTCAATAATGGCTTGTTGCTTGTTCGTATGCGTCTTTCGTTGTTCGTCGTTCGTTAATATTTTCCTTTTTTCAAAATTTTAGGTTTTTGATTATTTTGAAATTTATATTTTTGATTTTTATATTTTTGATTTTTTATATTTTTCGATTTTTTACATTTTTTGATTTTTTATATTTTTGGATTTTTTATATTTTTAGTTTTTTTATATTTTTCGATTTTTTACGTTTTTGAATTTTTATATTTTTCGTTTTTTCAAAATTTGTTTTTTTTCTTTTCTTTTGTCTCAATATGTCTCATCTTCCTTCGTACTTCGCTCGTCGTTCGTTGCCAGTCGCTGCTCGCTTGTCTCTCGTCGCTCGTCGTTACATCGCGTCGTTACGTCGCGTCGTTGTCGCATGTCGCATGTCGTACGTCAATAATGGCTTGTTGCTCGTTCGTATGCGTTTGTCGTTGTTCGTCGTTCGTTAATATTTTTCGTTTTTCAAAATTTTAGGTTTTTGATTATTTTGAAATTTATATTTTTGATTTTTTATATTTTTCGATTTTTTATATTTTTCGATTTTTTACATTTTTTGATTTTTTATATTTTTGGATTTTTTATATTTTTAGTTTTTTTTATATTTTTCGATTTTTTACGTTTTTGAATTTTTATATTTTTCGTTTTTTCAAAATTTTAGAATATTCTTTTCTTTTGTCTCATCTTCCATCGTACTTCGCTCGTCGTTCGTAGCCAGTCGCTGGTCGCTGGTCACTTCGTCGCTCGTCCTTACGACGCGTCGTTACGTCGCGTCGTTGTGGCACGTCGCATGTCGCAGGTCAATTATGGCTTGTTGCTATTTCGTATGCGTCTTTCGTTGTTCGTCGTTCGTTAATACTTTTTTTTCAAAATTTTAGATTTTAGATTTTTATTTTTTTCAAATTAATATTTTTGATTTTATATATTTTTCGATTTTTTATATTTTTCAATTTTTATATTTTTGATTTTTTATATTTTTCGATTTTTTATATTTTTGATTTTTTATATTTTTCGATTTTTTATATTTTTCGATTTTTTACATTTTTGAATTTTTGTATTTTTCAAAATTTTATATATTTCTTTTCTTTGGTCTCATCATGTCTCAGCTTCCTTCGTACTTCGCTCGTCGTTCGTAGCCAGTCGCTGGTCGCTTGTCACTCGTCGCTCGTCGTTACATCGCGTCGTTACGTCGCGTCGTTGTCGCACGTCGCATGTCAACAATGGCTAGTTGCTCGTTCGTGTGCGTCTTTCGTTGTTCGTCGTTCGTTAATATTAACGAACGACGAACAACGAAAGACGCATACGCATCTTTTTTCATAATTTTAGGTTTTTGATTATTTTGAAATTTATATTTTTGATTTTTTATATTTTTGATTTTTTATATTTTTCGATTTTTTACATTTTTTGATTTTTTATATTTTTGGATTTTTTATATTTTTAGTTTTTTTATATTTTTCGATTTTTTACGTTTTTGAATTTTTATATTTTTCGTTTTATCAATATTTTAGATATTATTTCCTTTGTCTCATCTTCCTTCGTACTTCGCTCGTCGTTCGTAGCCAGTCGCTGGTCGCTTGTCACTCGTCGCTCGTCGTTACGTCGCGTCGTTTTCGCACGTCGCACATCGCATGTCGCTCGTCGCTTGTTGGTCTGGCTTGTTGCTCGTTCGTATGCGTCTTCCGTTGTTCGTCGTTCGTTAATATTTTTCTTTTTTCAAAATTTTAGATTTTTGATCTTTATTTTTTTGAAAATATATTTTTGATTTTTTATATTTTTGATTATTTATATTTTTCAATTTTTTATATTTTTTGATTTTTTATATTTTTCGATTTTTTATATTTTTGGATTTTTTATATTTTTGAATTTTTATATTTTTCGTTTTTTCAAAATTTGTTTTCTTTCTTTTCTTTTGTCTCATTACGTCTCATCTTCCTTCGTACTTCGCTCGTCGTTCGTTGCCAGTCGCTGCTCGCTTGTCTCTCGTCGCTCGTCATTACATCGCGTCGTTACGTCGCGTCGTTGTCGAATGTCGCATGTCGTACGTCAATAATGGCTTGTTGCTCGTTCGAATGCGTTTGTCGTTGTTCGTCGTTCGTTAATATTTTTCGTTTTTCAAAATTTTAGGTTTTTGATTATTTTGAAATTTATATTTTTGATTTTTTATATTTTTGATTTTTTATATTTTTCGATTTTTTACATTTTTTGATTTTTTATATTTTTGGATTTTTTATATTTTTAGTTTTTTTATATTTTTCGATTTTTTACTTTTTTCGAATTTTTATATTTTTCGTTTTTTCAAAATTTGTTTTTTTCTTTTCTTTTGTCTCAATATGTCTCATCTTCCTTCGTACTTCGCTCGTCGTTCGTTGCCAGTCGCTGCTCGCTTGTCTCTCGTCGCTCGTCGTTACATCGCGTCGTTACGTCGCGTCGTTGTCGCATGTCGCATGTCGTACGTCAATAATGGCTTGTTGCTCGTTCGTATGCGTTTGTCGTTGTTCGTCGTTCGTTAATATTTTTCGTTTTTCAAAATTTTAGGTTTTTGATTATTTTGAAATTTATATTTTTGATTTTTTATATTTTTCGATTTTTTATATTTTTCGATTTTTTACATTTTTTGATTTTTTATATTTTTGGATTTTTTATATTTTTAGTTTTTTTATATTTTTCGATTTTTTACGTTTTTGAATTTTTATATTTTTCGTTTTTTCAAAATTTTAGAATATTCTTTTCTTTTGTCTCATCTTCCATCGTACTTCGCTCGTCGTTCGTAGCCAGTCGCTGGTCGCTTGTCACTCGTCGCTCGTCCTTACGACGCGTCGTTACGTCGCGTCGTTGTGGCACGTCGCATGTCGCAGGTCAATTATGGCTTGTTGCTATTTCGTATGCGTCTTTCGTTGTTCGTCGTTCGTTAATACTTTTTTTTCAAAATTTTAGATTTTAGATTTTTATTTTTTTCAAATTAATATTTTTGATTTTATATATTTTTCGATTTTTTATATTTTTTATTTTTATATTTTTGATTTTTGATATTTTTCGATTTTTTATATTTTTGATTTTTTATATTTTTCGATTTTTTATATTTTTCGATTTTTTACATTTTTGAATTTTTGTATTTTTCAAAATTTTATATATTTCTTTTCTTTTGTCTCATCATGTCTCAGCTTCCTTCGTACTTCGCTCGTCGTTCGTAGCCAGTCGCTGGTCGCTTGTCACTCGTCGCTCGTCGTTACATCGCGTCGTTACGTCGCGTCGTTGTCGCACGTCGCATGTCAACAATGGCTAGTTGCTCGTTCGTGTGCGTCTTTCGTTGTTCGTCGTTCGTTAATATTAACGAACGACGAACAACGAAAGACGCATACGCATCTTTTTTCATAATTTTAGGTTTTTGATTATTTTGAAATTTTAATTTTTGATTTTTTATATTTTTGATTTTTTATATTTTTCGATTTTTTACATTTTTTGATTTTTTATATTTTTGGATTTTTTATATTTTTAGTTTTTTTATATTTTTCGATTTTTTACGTTTTTGAATTTTTATATTTTTCGTTTTATCAAAATTTTAGATATTATTTCCTTTGTCTCATCTTCCTTCGTACTACGCTCGTCATTCGTAGCCAGTCGCTGGTCGCTTGTCACTCGTCGCTCGTCGTTACGTCGCGTCGTTTTCGCACGTCGCACATCGCATGTCGCTCGTCGCTTGTTGGTCTGGCTTGTTGCTCGTTCGTATGCGTCTTCCGTTGTTCGTCGTTCGTTAATATTTTTCTTTTTTCAAAATTTTAGATTTTTGATCTTTATTTTTTTGAAAATATATTTTTGATTTTTTATATTTTTGATTATTTATATTTTTCAATTTTTTATATTTTTTGATTTTTTATATTTTTCGATTTTTTATATTTTTCGATTTTTTATATTTTTGATTTTTTATATTTTTCGATTTTTTATATTTTTCGATTTTTTATATTTTTCGATTATTTATATTTTTGAATTTTTATATTTTTCGTTTTTTCAAAATTTGTTTTCTTTTTTTCTTTTGTCTCATTATGTCTCATCTTCGTTCGTACTGCGCTCGTCGTTCGTAGCCAGTCGCTGCTCGCTTGTCACTCGTCGCTCGTCGTTACATCGCGTCGTTACATCGCGTCGTTGTCGCTCGTCGCATGTCGCACGTCAATAATGGCTTGTTGCTCGTTCGTATGCGTCTTTCGTTGTTCGTCGTTCGTTAATATTTTTCTTTTTTCAAAATTTTAGGTTTTTGATTATTTTGAAATTTATATTTTTGATTTTTATATTTTTGATTTTTTATATTTTTCGATTTTTTACATTTTTTGATTTTTTATATTTTTGGATTTTTTATATTTTTAGTTTTTTATATTTTTCGATTTTTTACGTTTTTGAATTTTTATATTTTTCGTTTTTTCAAAATTTTAGATATTATTTTCTTTTGTCTCATCTTCCTTCGTACTTCGCTCGTCGCTCGTAGCCAGTCGCTGGTCGCTTGTCACTCGTCGCTCGTCGTTACGTCGCGTCGTTGTCGCACGTCGCATGTCGCTCGTCAATAATGGCTTGTTGCTCGTTCGTATGCGTCTTTCGTTGTTCGGCGTTTGTTAATATTTTTCTTTTTTCAAAATTTTAGATTTTTTATCTTTATTTTTTTTGAAAATATATTTTTGATTTTTTATATTTTTGAGTTTTTATATTTTTCGATTTTTTATATTTTTTGATTTTTTATATTTTTCTATTTTTTATATTTTTCGATTTTTTATATTATTTGATTTTTTATATTTTTCGATTTTTTATATTATTCGATTTTTTATATTTTTGGATTTTTTATATTTTTAGTTTTTTTATATTTTTCGATTTTTTACGTTTTTGAATTTTTATATTTTTCGTTTTTTCAAAATTTGTTTTTTTCTTTTCTTTTGTCTCAATATGTCTCATCTTCCTTCGTACTTCGCTCGTCGTTCGTTGCCAGTCGCTGCTCGCTTGTCTCTCGTCGCTCGACGTTACATCGCCTCGTTACGTCGCGTCGTTGTCGCATGTCGCATGTCGTACGTCAATAATGGCTTGTTGCTCGTTCGTATGCGTTTGTCGTTGTTCGTCGTTCGTTAATATTTTTCGTTTTTCAAAATTTTAGGTTTTTGATTATTTTGAAATTTATATTTTTGATTTTTTATATTTTTCGATTTTTTATATTTTTCGATTTTTTACATTTTTTGATTTTTTATATTTTTGGATTTTTTATATTTTTAGTTTTTTTATATTTTTCGATTTTTTACGTTTTTGAATTTTTATATTTTTCGTTTTTTCAAAATTTTAGAATATTCTTTTCTTTTGTCTCATCTTCCATCGTACTTCGCTCGTCGTTCGTAGCCAGTCGCTGGTCGCTTGTCACTCGTCGCTCGTCCTTACGACGCGTCGTTACGTCGCGTCGTTGTGGCACGTCGCATGTCGCAGGTCAATTATGGCTTGTTGCTATTTCGTATGCGTCTTTCGTTGTTCGTCGTTCGTTAATACTTTTTTTTCAAAATTTTAGATTTTAGATTTTTATTTTTTTCAAATTAATATTTTTGATTTTATATATTTTTCGATTTTTTATATTTTTTTATTTTTATATTTTTTAATTTTTATATTTTTCGATTTTTTATATTTTTGATTTTTTATATTTTTCGATTTTTTTTATTTTTCGATTTTTTACATTTTTGAATTTTTGTATTTTTCAAAATTTTATATATTTCTTTTCTTTTGTCTCATCATGTCTCAGCTTCCTTCGTACTTCGCTCGTCGTTCGTAGCCAGTCGCTGGTCGCTTGTCACTCGTCGCTCGTCGTTACGTCGCGTCGTTTTCGCACGTCGCACATCGCATGTCGCTCGTCGCTTGTTGGTCTGGCTTGTTGCTCGTTCGTATGCGTCTTCCGTTGTTCGTCGTTCGTTAATATTTTTCTTTTATCAAAATTTTAGATTTTTGATCTTTATTTTTTTGAAAATATATTTTTGAAAATATATTTTTGATTTTTTATATTTTTGATTTTTTATATTTTTCGATTTTTATATTTTTTGATTTTTTATACTTTTTGATTTTTTATATTTTTCGATTTTTTATATTTTTTGATTTTTTATATTTTTCGATTTTTTATATTTTTCGAATTTTTATATTTTTGATTTTTTATATTTTTCAATTTTTTATATTTTTGATTTTTTATATTTTTCGATTTTTTATATTTTTCGATTTTTTACATTTTTGAATTTTTATATTTTTCAAAATTTTAGGTATTTCTTTTCTTTTGTCTCATTTTGTATCAGCTTCCTTCGTACTACGCTCGTCGTTCGTAGCCAGTCGCTGGTCGCTTGTCACTCGTCGCTCGAACTTACGACGCGTCGTTAAGTCGCGTCGTTGTGGCACGTCGCATGTCGCAGGTCAATTATGGCTTGTTGCTATTTCGTTTGCGTCTTTCGTTGTTCGTCGTTCGTTAATACTTTTTTTTCAAAATTTTAGATTTTAGATTTTTATTTTTTTCTAATTAATATTTTTGATTTTATATATTTTTCGATTTTTTATATTTTTCGATTTTTTATATTTTTGATTTTTTATATTTTTCGATTTTTTATATTTTTGATTTTGTATATTTTTTGATTTTTTATATTTTTCGATTTTTTATATTTTTCGATTTTTTATATTTTTTTGATTTTTTATATTTTTCGACTTTTTAAATTTTTGGATTTTTTATATTTTTGAATTTTTATATTTTTCGTTTTTTCAAAATTTGTTTTTTTTCTTTTCTTTTGTCTCATTATGTCTCATCTTCCTTCGTAATTCGCTCGTCGTTCGTTGTAAGTCGCTGCTCGCATGTCACTCGTCGCTCGTCGTTACATCGCGTCGTTACGTCGCGTCGTTGTCGCACGTCGCATGTCGCATGTCGCACGTCAATAATGGCTTGTTGCTTGTTCGTATGCGTCTTTCGTTGTTCGTCGTTCGTTAATATTTTCCTTTTTTCAAAATTTTAGGTTTTTGATTATTTTGAAATTTATATTTTTGATTTTTTATATTTTTGATTTTTTATATTTTTCGATTTTTTACATTTTTTGATTTTTTATATTTTTGGATTTTTTATATTTTTAGTTTTTTTATATTTTTCGATTTTTTACGTTTTTGAATTTTTATATTTTTCGTTTTTTCAAAATTTGTTTTTTTCTTTTCTTTTGTCTCAATATGTCTCATCTTCCTTCGTACTTCGCTCGTCGTTCGTTGCCAGTCGCTGCTCGCTTGTCTCTCGTCGCTCGACGTTACATCGCGTCGTTACGTCGCGTCGTTGTCGCATGTCGCATGTCGTACGTCAATAATGGCTTGTTGCTCGTTCGTATGCGTTTGTCGTTGTTCGTCGTTCGTTAATATTTTTCGTTTTTCAAAATTTTAGGTTTTTGATTATTTTGAAATTTATATTTTTGATTTTTTATATTTTTCGATTTTTTATATTTTTCGATTTTTTTTAAATTTTTTTGATTTTTTATATTTTTGGATTTTTTATATTTTTAGTTTTTTTATATTTTTCGATTTTTTACGTTTTTGAATTTTTATATTTTTCGTTTTTTCAAAATTTTAGAATATTCTTTTCTTTTGTCTCATCTTCCATCGTACTTCGCTCGTCGTTCGTAGCCAGTCGCTGGTCGCTTGTCACTCGTCGCTCGTCCTTACGACGCGTCGTTACGTCGCGTCCTTGTGGCACGTCGCATGTCGCAGGTCAATTATGGCTTGTTGCTATTTCGTATGCGTCTTTCGTTGTTCGTCGTTCGTTAATACTTTTTTTTCAAAATTTTAGATTTTAGATTATTATTTTTTTCAAATTAATATTTTTGATTTTATATATTTTTCGATTTTTTATATTTTTTTATTTTTATATTTTTGATTTTTTATATTTTTCGATTTTTTATATTTTTGATTTGTTATATTTTTCGATTTTTTATATTTTTTTATTTTTATAATTTTGATTTTTTATATTTTTCGATTTTTTATATTTTTGATTTTTTATATTTTTCGATTTTTTATATTTTTGATTTTGTATATTTTTTGATTATTTATATTTTTCGATTTTTTATATTTTTCGATTTTTTATATTTTTTTGATTTTTTATATTTTTCGATTTTTTATATTTTTTTATTGTTATATTTTTGATTTTTTATATTTTTCGATTTTTTATATTTTTGATTTTTTATATTTTTCGATTTTTTATATTTTTGATTTTGTATATTTTTTGATTTTTTATATTTTTCGATTTTTTATATTTTTCGATTTTTTATATTTTTTTGATTTTTTATATTTTTCGACTTTTTAAATTTTTGGATTTTTTATATTTTTGAATTTTTATATTTTTCGTTTTTTCAAAATTTGTTTTTTTTCTTTTCTTTTGTCTCATTATGTCTCATCTTCCTTCGTAATTCGCTCGTCGTTCGTTGTAAGTCGCTGCTCGCATGTCACTCGTCGCTCGTCGTTACATCGCGTCGTTACGTCGCGTCGTTGTCGCACGTCGCATGTCGCATGTCGCACGTCAATAATGGCTTGTTGCTTGTTCGTATGCGTCTTTCGTTGTTCGTCGTTCGTTAATATTTTCCTTTTTTCAAAATTTTAGGTTTTTGATTATTTTGAAATTTATATTTTTGATTTTTTATATTTTTGATTTTTTATATTTTTCGATTTTTTACATTTTTTGATTTTTTATATTTTTGGATTTTTTATATTTTTAGTTTTTTTATATTTTTCGATTTTTTACGTTTTTGAATTTTTATATTTTTCGTTTTTTCAAAATTTGTTTTTTTTCTTTTCTTTTGTCTCAATATGTCTCATCTTCCTTCGTACTTCGCTCGTCGTTCTTTGCCAGTCGCTGCTCGCTTGTCTCTCGTAGCTCGACGTTACATCGCGTCGTTACGTCGCGTCGTTGTCGCATGTCGCATGTCGTACGTCAATAATGGCTTGTTGCTCGTTCGTATGCGTTTGTCGTTGTTCGTCGTTCGTTAATATTTTTCGTTTTTCAAAATTTTAGGTTTTTGATTATTTTGAAATTTATATTTTTGATTTTTTATATTTTTCGATTTTTTATATTTTTCGATTTTTTACATTTTTTGATTTTTTATATTTTTGGATTTCTTATATTTTTAGTTTTTTTATATTTTTCGATTTTTTACGTTTTTGAATTTTTATATTTTTCGTTTTTTCAAAATTTTAGAATATTCTTTTCTTTTGTCTCATCTTCCATCGTACTTCGCTCGTCGTTCGTAGCCAGTCGCTGGTCGCTTGTCACTCGTCGCTCGTCCTTACGACGCGTCGTTACGTCGCGTCGTTGTGGCACGTCGCATGTCGCAGGTCAATTATGGCTTGTTGCTATTTCGTATGCGTCTTTCGTTGTTCGTCGTTCGTTAATACTTTTTTTTCAAAATTTTAGATTTTAGATTTTTATTTTTTCAAATTAATATTTTTGATTTTATATATTTTTCGATTTTTTATATTTTTTTATTTTTATATTTTTGATTTTTTATATTTTTCGATTTTTTATATTTTTTTATTTTTATATTTTTGATTTTTTATATTTTTCGATTTTTTATATTTTTGATTTTTTATATTTTTCGATTTTTTATATTTTTGATTTTGTATATTTTTTGATTTTTTATATTTTTCGATTTTTTATATTTTTCGATTTTTTATATTTTTTTGATTTTTTATATTTTTCGATTTTTTATATTTTTTTATTTTTATATTTTTGATTTTTTATATTTTTCGATTTTTTATATTTTTGATTTTTTATATTTTTCGATTTTTTATATTTTTGATTTTGTATATTTTTTGATTTTTTATATTTTTCGATTTTTTATATTTTTCGATTTTTTATATTTTTTTGATTGTTTATATTTTTCGACTTTTGAAATTTTTGGATTTTTTATATTTTTGAATTTTTATATTTTTCGTTTTTTCAAAATTTGTTTTTTTTTCTTTTCTTTTGTCTCATTATGTCTCATCTTCCTTCGTAATTCGCTCGTCGTTCGTTGTAAGTCGCTGCTCGCATGTCACTCGTCGCTCGTCGTTACATCGCGTCGTTACGTCGCGTCGTTGTCGCACGTCGCATGTCGCATGTCGCACGTCAATAATGGCTTGTTGCTTGTTCGTATGCGTCTTTCGTTGTTCGTCGTTCGTTAATATTTTCCTTTTTTCAAAATTTTAGGTTTTTGATTATTTTGAAATTTATATTTTTGATTTTTTATATTTTTGATTTTTTATATTTTTCGATTTTTTACATTTTTTGATTTTTTATATTTTTGGATTTTTTATATTTTTAGTTTTTTTATATTTTTCGATTTTTTACGTTTTTGAATTTTTATATTTTTCGTTTTTTCAAAATTTGTTTTTTTCTTTTCTTTTGTCTCAATATGTCTCATCTTCCTTCGTACTTCGCTCGTCGTTCGTTGCCAGTCGCTGCTCGCTTGTCTCTCGTCGCTCGTCGTTACATCGCGTCGTTACGTCGCGTCGTTGTCGCATGTCGCATGTCGTACGTCAATAATGGCTTGTTGCTCGTTCGTATGCGTTTGTCGTTGTTCGTCGTTCGTTAATATTTTTCGTTTTTCAAAATTTTAGGTTTTTGATTATTTTGAAATTTATATTTTTGATTTTTTATATTTTTCGATTTTTTATATTTTTCGATTTTTTACATTTTTTGATTTTTTATATTTTTGGATTTTTTATATTTTTAGTTTTTTTTATATTTTTCGATTTTTTACGTTTTTGAATTTTTATATTTTTCGTTTTTTCAAAATTTTAGAATATTCTTTTCTTTTGTCTCATCTTCCATCGTACTTCGCTCGTCGTTCGTAGCCAGTCGCTGGTCGCTTGTCACTCGTCGCTCGTCCTTACGACGCGTCGTTACGTCGCGTCGTTGTGGCACGTCGCATGTCGCAGGTCAATTATGGCTTGTTGCTATTTCGTATGCGTCTTTCGTTGTTCGTCGTTCGTTAATACTTTTTTTTCAAAATTTTAGATTTTAGATTTTTATTTTTTTCAAATTAATATTTTTGATTTTATATATTTTTCGATTTTTTATATTTTTCAATTTTTATATTTTTGATTTTTTATATTTTTCGATTTTTTATATTTTTGATTTTTTATATTTTTCGATTTTTTATATTTTTCGATTTTTTACATTTTTGAATTTTTGTATTTTTCAAAATTTTATATATTTCTTTTCTTTGGTCTCATCATGTCTCAGCTTCCTTCGTACTTCGCTCGTCGTTCGTAGCCAGTCGCTGGTCGCTTGTCACTCGTCGCTCGTCGTTACATCGCGTCGTTACGTCGCGTCGTTGTCGCACGTCGCATGTCAACAATGGCTAGTTGCTCGTTCGTGTGCGTCTTTCGTTGTTCGTCGTTCGTTAATATTAACGAACGACGAACAACGAAAGACGCATACGCATCTTTTTTCATAATTTTAGGTTTTTGATTATTTTGAAATTTATATTTTTGATTTTTTATATTTTTGATTTTTTATATTTTTCGATTTTTTACATTTTTTGATTTTTTATATTTTTGGATTTTTTATATTTTTAGTTTTTTTATATTTTTCGATTTTTTACGTTTTTGAATTTTTATATTTTTCGTTTTATCAAAACTTTAGATATTATTTCCTTTGTCTCATCTTCCTTCGTACTTCGCTCGTCGTTCGTAGCCAGTCGCTGGTCGCTTGTCACTCGTCGCTCGTCGTTACGTCGCGTCGTTTTCGCACGTCGCACATCGCATGTCGCTCGTCGCTTGTTGGTCTGGCTTGTTGCTCGTTCGTATGCGTCTTCCGTTGTTCGTCGTTCGTTAATATTTTTCTTTTTTCAAAATTTTAGATTTTTGATCTTTATTTTTTTGAAAATATATTTTTGATTTTTTATATTTTTGATTATTTATATTTTTCAATTTTTTATATTTTTTGATTTTTTATATTTTTCGATTTTTTATATTTTTCGATTTTTTATATTTTTGATTTTTTATATTTTTCGATTTTTTATATTTTTCGATTTTTTATATTTTTCGATTTTTTATATTTTTGAATTTTTATATTTTTCGTTTTTTCAAAATTTGTTTTCTTTCTTTTCTTTTGTCTCATTATGTCTCATCTTCGTTCGTACTGCGCTCGTCGTTCGTAGCCAGTCGCTGCTCGCTTGTCACTCGTCGCTCGTCGTTACATCGCGTCGTTACATCGCGTCGTTGTCGCTCGTCGCATGTCGCACGTCAATAATGGCTTGTTGCTCGTTCGTATGCGTCTTTCGTTGTTCGTCGTTCGTTAATATTTTTCTTTTTTCAAAATTTTAGGTTTTTGATTATTTTGAAATTTATATTTTTGATTTTTTATATTTTTGATTTTTTATATTTTTCGATTTTTTACATTTTTTGATTTTTTATATTTTTGGATTTTTTATATTTTTAGTTTTTTATATTTTTCGATTTTTTACGTTTTTGAATTTTTATATTTTTCGTTTTTTCAAAATTTTAGATATTATTTTCTTTTGTCTCATCTTCCTTCGTACTTCGCTCGTCGCTCGTAGCCAGTCGCTGGTCGCTTGTCACTCGTCGCTCGTCGTTACGTCGCGTTGTTGTCGCACGTCGCATGTCGCTCGTCAATAATGGCTTGTTGCTCGTTCGTATGCGTCTTTCGTTGTTCGGCGTTTGTTAATATTTTTCTTTTTTCAAAATTTTAGATTTTTTATCTTTATTTTTTTGAAAATATATTTTTGATTTTTTATATTTTTGAGTTTTTATATTTTTCGATTTTTTATATTTTTTGATTTTTTATATTTTTCTATTTTTTATATTTTTCGATTTTTTATATTATTTGATTTTTTATATTTTTCGATTTTTTATATTATTCGATTTTTTATATTTTTGGATTTTTTATATTTTTGAATTTTTATATTTTTCGTTTTTTCAAAATTTGTTTTTTTTTCTTTTGTCTCATTATGTCTCATTTTCGTTCGTACTTCGCTCGTCGTTCGTAGCCAGTGGCTGGTCGCTTGTCACTCGTCGCTCGTCGCTACGTCGCGTCGTTTTCGCACGTCGCACGTCGCATGTCGCTCGTCAATAATGGCTTGTTGCTCGTTCGTATGCGTCTTTCGTTTTCGTCGTTCGTTAATATTTTTCTTTTTTCAAAATTTTAGATTTTTGATCTTTATTTTTTTTGAAAATATATTTTTGATTTTTTAAATTTTTGATTTTTAATATTTTTCGATTATTTATATTTTTCGATTTTTTACATTTTTTGATTTTTTATATTTTTCGATTTTTTATATTTTTAGTTTTTTATATTTTTCGATTTTTTACACTTTTGAATTTTTATATTTTTCGTTTTTTCAATATTTTAGAATATTCTTTTCTTTTGTCTCATCTTCCTTCGTACTTCGCTCGTCGTTCGTAGCCAGTCGCTGGTCGCTTGTCACTCGTCGCTCGTCCTTACGACGCGTCGTTACGTCGCGTCGTTGTCGCACGTCGCACGTCGCGCGTCGCATGTCGCAGGTCAATTATGGCTTGTTGCTATTTCGTATGCGTCTTTCGTTGTTCGTCGTCCGTTAATATTTTTTTTCAAAATTTTAGATTTCAGATTTTTATTTTTTTGAAATTTATATTTTTGATTTTATATATTTTTCGATTTTTTATATTTTTCGAATTTTTATATTTTTGATTTTTTATATTTTTCAATTTTTTATATTTTTGATTTTTTATATTTTTCGATTTTTTATATTTTTCGATTTTTTACATTTTTGAATTTTTATATTTTTCAAAATTTTAGATATTTCTTTTCTTTTGTCTCATCATGTATCAGCTTCCTTCGTACTTCGCTCGTCGTTCGTAGCCAGTCGCTGGTCGCTTGTCACTCGTCGCTCGAACTTACGACGCGTCGTTACGTCGCGTCGTTGTGGCACGTCGCATGTCGCAGGTCAATTACGGCTTGTTGCTATTTCGTATGCGTCTTTCGTTGTTCGTCGTTCGTTAATACTTTTTTTTCAAAATTTTAGATTTTAGATTTTTATTTTTTTCAAATTAAATTTTTGATTTTATATATTTTTCGATTTTTTATATTTTTCGATTTTTTATATTTTTGATTTTTTATATTTTTCGATTTTTTATATTTTTGATTTTTTATATTTGTCGATTTTTTATATTTTTCGATTTTATACATTTTTGAATTTTTCTATTTTTCAAAATTTTATATATTTCTTTTCTTTTGTCTCATCATGTCTCAGCTTCCTTCGTACTTCGCTCGTCGTTCGTAGCCAGTTGCTGGTCGCTTGTCACTCGTCGCTCGTCGTTACATCGCGTCGTTACGTCGCGTCGTTGTCGCACGTCGCATGTCGCACGTCAATAATGGCTTGTTGCTTGTTCGTATGCGTCTTTCGTTGTTCGTCGTTCGTTAATATTTTTCTTTTTTCAAAATTTTAGGTTTTTGATTATTTTGAAATTTATATTTTTGATTTTTTATATTTTTGATTTTTATATTTTTCGATTTTTTACATTTTTTGATTTTTTATATTTTTGGATTTTTTATATTTTTAGTTTTTTTAATTTTTCGATTTTTTACGTTTTTGAATTTTTATATTTTTCGTTTTTTCAAAATTTTAGATATTATTTTCTTTTGTCTCATCTTTCTTCGTACTTCGCTCGTCGTTCGTAGCCAGTCGCTGGTCGCTTGTCACTCGTCGCTCGTCGTTACGTCGCGTCGTTTTCGCACGTCGCACGTCGCATGTCGCTCGTCAATAATGGCTTGTTGCTCGTTCGTATGCGTCTTCCGTTGTTCGTCGTTCGTTAATATTTTTCTTTTTTCAAAATTTTAGATTTTTAATATTTATTTTTTTTTGAAAATATATTTTTGATTTTTTATATTTTTGGTTTTTTTATATTTTTCGATTTTTTATATTTTTTATTTTTTATATTTATGGATTTTTTATATTTTTCGATTTTTTATATTTTTTGAATTTTTATATTTTTCGTTGTTTCAAAATTTGTTTTTTTCTTTTCTTTTGTCTCATTATGTCTCATCTTCCTTCGTACTTCGCTCGTCGTTCGTAGTCAGTCGCTGCTCGCTTGTCACTCGTCGCTCGTCGTTACGTCGCGTCGTTTTCGCACGTCGCACGTCGCATGTCGCTCGTCAATAATGGCTTGTTGCTCGTTCGTATGAGTCTTTCGTTGTTCGGCGTTCGTTAATATTTTTTCTTTTTTCAAAATTTTGGATTTTTGATCTTTTTTTTTGAAAATATATTTTTGATTTTTTATATTTTTGATTTTTTGTATTTTTCGATTTTTTATATTTTTTGATTTTTTGTATTTTTCGATTTTTTATATTTTTCGATTTTTTATATTTTTCGATTTTTTATTTTTCGATTTTTTAAATTTTTCGATTTTTTATATTATTTGATTTTTTAAATTTTTCGATTTTATATATTTTTCGATTTTTTATATTTTTGGATTTTTTATATATTTTTGAATTTTTATATTTTTCGTTTTTTCAAAATTTGTTTTTTTCTTTTCTTTTGTCTCAATATGTCTCATCTTCCTTCGTACTTCGCTCGTCGTTCGTTGCCAGTCGCTACTCGCTTGTCTCTCGTCGCTCGTCGTTACATCGCGTCGTTACGTCGCGTCGTTGTCGCATGTCGTACGTCAATAATGGCTTGTTGCTCGTTCGTATGCGTTTGTCGTTGTTCGTCGTTCGTTAATATTTTTCTTTTTTCAAAATTTTAGGTTTTTGATTATTTTGAAATTTATATTTTTGATTTTTTATATTTTTCGATTTTTTATATTTTTCGATTTTTTACATTTTTTGGTTTTTTATATTTTTGGATTTTTTATATTTTTAGTTTTTTTATATTTTTCGATTTTTTACGTTTTTGAATTTTTATATTTTTCGTTTTTTCAAAATTTTAGAATATTCTTTTCTTTTGTCTCATCTTCCTTCGTACTTCGCTCGTCGTTCGTAGCCAGTCGCTGGTCGCTTGTCACTCGTCGCTCGTCGTTACGTCGCGTCGTTTTCGCACGTCGCACGTCGCATGTCGGTCGTCAATAATGGCTTGTTGCTCGTTCGTATGCGTCTTTCGTTTTTGTCGTTCGTTAATATTTTTCTTTTTTCAAAATTTTAGATTTTTGATCTTTATTTTTTTGAAAATATATTTTTGATTTTTTATATTTTTGATTTTTTATATTTTTCGATTATTTATATTTTTCGATTTTTTACATTTTTTGATTTTTTATATTTTTCGATTTTTTATATTTTTAGTTTTTTATATTTTTCGATTTTTTACACTTGAATTTTTATATTTTTCGTTTTTTCAAAATTTTAGAATATTCTTTTTTTTTGTCTCATCTTCCTTCGTACTTCGCTCGTCGTTCGTCGCCAGTCGCTGGTCGCTTGTCACTCGTCGCTCGTCCTTACGACGCGTCGTTACGTCGCGTCGTTGTGGCACGTCGCATGTCGCAGGTCAATTATGGCTTGTTGCTATTTCGTATGCGTCTTTCGTTGTTCGTCGTTCGTTAATACTTTTTTTTCAAAATTTATATTTTAGATTTTTATTTTTTCAAATTAATATTTTGATTTTATATATTTTTCGATTTTTTATATTTTTTTATTTTTTATATTTTGATTTTTTATATTTTTCGATTTTTTATATTTTTGATTTTTTATATTTGTCGATTTTTTATATTTTTCGATTTTTTACATTTTTGAATTTTTGTATTTTTCAAAATTTTATATATTTCTTTTCTTTTGTCTCATCATGTCTCAGCTTCCTTCGTACTTCGCTCGTCGTTCGTAGCCAGTCGCTTGTCGCTTGTCACTCGTCGCTCGTCGTTACATCGCGTCGTTACGTCGCGTCGTTGTCGCACGTCGCATGTCGCACGTCAATAATGGCTAGTTGCTCGTTCGTGTGCGTCTTTCGTTGTTCGTCGTTCGTTAATATTAACGAACGACGAACAACGAAAGACGCATACGCATCTTTTTTCAAAATTTTAGGTTTTTGATTATTTTGAAATTTATATTTTTGATTTTTTATATTTTTGATTTTTTATATTTTTCGATTTTTTACATTTTTTGATTTTTTATATTTTTGGATTTTTTATATTTTTAGTTTTTTTATATTTTTCGATTTTTTACGTTTTTGAATTTTTATATTTTTCGTTTTATCAAAATTTTAGATATTATTTTCTTTTGTCTCATCTTCCTTCGTACTTCGCTCGTCGTTCGTAGCCAGTCGCTGGTCGCTTGTCACTCGTCGCTCGTCGTTACGTCTCGTCGTTTTCGCACGTCGCACATCGCATGTCGCTCGTCGCTTGTTGGTCTGGCTTGTTGCTCGTTCGTATGCGTCTGCCGTTGTTCGTCGTTCGTTAATATTTTTCTTTTTTCAAAATTTTAGATTTTTCATCTTTATTTTTGTTGAAAATATATTTTTGATTTTTTATATTTTTGATTTTTTATATTTTTCGATTTTTTATATTTTTTGATTTTTTATACTTTTCGATTTTTTATATTTTTCGATTTTTTATATTTTTTGATTTTTTATATTTTTCGATTTTTTATATTTTTCGATTTTTTATATTTTTGGATATTTATATTTTTGAATTTTTATATTTTTCGTTTTTTCAAAATTTGTTTTTTTCTTTTCTTTTGTCTCTATATGTCTCATCTTCCTTCGTACTTCGCTCGTCGTTCGTAGCCAGTCGCTGCTCGCTTGTCACTCGTCGCTCGTCGTTACGTCGCGTCGTTTTCGCACGTCGCACGTCGCATGTCGCTCGTCAATAATGGCTTGTTGCTTGTTCGTATGAGTCTTTCGTTGTTCGGCGTTCGTTAATATTTTTTCTTTTTTCAAAATTTTGTCTTTTGATCTTTATTTTTTTGAAAATATATTTTTGATTTTTTATATTTTTGATTTTTTGTATTTTTCGATTTTTTATATTTGTTGATTTTTTATATTTTTCGATTTTTTATATTTTTCTATTTTTTATATTTTTTGATTTTTTATATTTTCGATTTTTTATATTTTTCTATTTTTTATATTTTTGGATTTTTTATATTTTTGAATTTTTATATTTTTCGTTTTTTCAGAATTTTGTTTTTTTTCTTTTCTTTTGTCTCATTATGTTCATCTTCGTTCGTACTTCGCTCGTCGTTCGTAGCCAGTCGCTGCTCGCTTGTCACTCGTCGCTCGTCGTTACATCGCGTCGTTACATCGCGTCGTTGTCGCACGTCGCATGTCGCACGTCAATAATGGCTTGTTGCTCGTTCGTATGCGTCTTTCGTGGTTCGTCGTTCGTTAATATTTTTCTTTTTTCAAAATTTTAGGTTTTTAATTATTTTGAAATTTATATTTTTGATTTTTTATATTTTTGATTTTTTTATATTTTTCGATTTTTTACATTTTTTGATTTTTTATATTTTTGGATTTTTTATATTTTTAGTTTTTTTTATATTTTTCGATTTTTTACGTTTTTGAATTTTTATATTTTTCGTTTTTTCAAAATTTTAGATATTATTTTCTTTTGTCTCATCTTCCTTCGTACTTCGCTCGTCGCTCGTAGCCAGTCGCTGGTCGCTTGTCACTCGTCGCTCGTCGTTACGTCGCGTCGTTTTCGCACGTCGCACGTCGCATGTCGCTCGTCAATAATGGCTTGTTGCTCGTTCGTATGCGTCTTTCGTTGTTCGGCGTTCGTTAATATTTTTCTTTTTTCAAAATTTTAGATTTTTTATCTTTATTTTTTTAAATATATTTTTGATTTTTTATATTTTTCGATTTTTCATATTTTTTGATTTTTTATATTTTTCAATATTTTATTTTTCGATTTTTTAAATTTTTCGATTTTTTATATTATTTGATTTTTTATATTTTTTGGTTTTTTATATTTTTCGATTTTTTATATTTTTGGATTTTTTATGTTTTTGAATTTTTATATTTTTCGTTTTTTCAAAATTTGTTTTTTTTCTTTTCTTTTGTCTCATTATGTCTCATCTTCGTTCGTACTTCGCTCGTCGTTCGTAGCCAGTCGCTGCTCGCTTGTCACTCGTCGCTCGTCACATCGCGTCGTTACATCGCGTCGTTGTCGCACGTCGCATGTCGCACGTCAATAATGGTTTGTTGCTCGTGCGTATGCGTCTTTCGTTGTTCGTCGTTCGTTAATATTTTTCTTATTTCAAAATTTTAGATTTTTGATTTTTTTGAAATTTATATTTTTGATTTTTATATTTTTCTATTTTTTAATTTTTTGATTTTTTATATTTTTTGATTTTTTATATTTTTAGTTTTTTTATATTTTTCGTTTTTTACATTTTAGAATTTTTTTGTTTTTTCAAAATTTTAGAATTTTCTTTTCTTTTGTCTCATCATCCTTCGTACTTCGCTCGTCGTTCGTAGCTCGTCGCTGGTCGCTTGTCACTCGTAACTCGTCGTTACGTCGCGTCGTTGTTGCACGTCGCACGTCGCATGTCGCGCGTCAATAATGGCTTGTTGCTTGTTCGCATGCGTCTTTCGTTGTTCGTCATTCGTTAATATTTTTTTTAAATTTTAGATTTTTGGTCTTTATTTTTTTGAAATTTAAATTTTTGATTTTTTATATTTTTCGATTTTTTATATTTTTCGATTTTTTATATTTTTGATTTTTTATATTTTTCGATTTTTTATATTTTTCGTTTTATTACATTTTTTGACTGTTTATATTTTTTGATTTGTTTTATTTTTAAATTTTTATATTTTTCAAAATTTTAGAGATTTCTTTCTTTTGTCTTATCATGTCTCATCTTCCTTCGTACTTCGCCCGTCGTTCGTAGCCAGTCGCTGGACGCTTATCACTCGTCACTCGTCGTTACGTCGCGTCGTTACGTCGCGTATTTGTCGCACGTCGCACGTCGCATGTCGCCCGTCAATAATGGTTTGTTGCTCGTTCGTATGCGTCTTTCGTTTTTTGTCGTTCGTTAATATTTTTCTTTTTTCAAAATTTTAGATTTTTGATTTTTTTGAAATTTATATTTTTGATTTTTTATATTTTTCGTTTTTTTATATTTTCGATTTTTTTATATTTTTAATTTTTTTATATTTTTTTTATTTTTTTAATGTTTTCGATTTTTTATATTTTCCTTTTTTTTAAATTTTAGAATTTTCTTTTCTTTTGTCTCATCATGTCTCATCTTCCTTCGTACTTCGCTCGTCGGTCGTAGATTGTCGCTGGTCGCTTGTCACTCGTCGCTCGTCGTTACGTCGCGTCGTTACGTCGCGTCGTTGTCGCACGTCGCACGTCGCATGTCACACGTCAATAATGGCTTGTTGCTCGTTCGTATGCGTCTTTCGTTGTTCGTCGTTTGTTAATATTTTTCTTTTTTCAAAATTTTAGATTTTTGATCTTAATTTTTTTTTGAAATTTATTTTTTTGATTTTTTATATTTTTCGATTTTTTATATTTTTTGATTTTTTATATTTTTATTTTTTTATGATTTGTTATATTTTTCAATTTTTTATATTTTTCGATTTTTTATATTTTTAAATTTTTATATTTTTCCAAATTTTAGAGATTTCTTTTCTTTTGTCTCATCATGTCTCATCTTCCTTCGTACTTCGCTCGTCGTTCGTAGCCAGTCGCTGTTCGCTTGTCACTCGTTGCTCGTGCATACGTCGCGTCGTTACGTCGCGTCGTTGTCGCACGTCGCACGTCGCATGTCACATGTCGCACGTCAATAATAACTTGTTGCTCGTTCGTATGCGTCTTTCGTTATTCGTCGTTCGTTAATATTTTTTTTCAAAATTTAAATTTTTAATTTTTATTTTTTTTAATTTTTATTTTTGATTTTTTATATGTTCGATTTTTTATATTTTTAAATTTTTATATTTTTCGTTTTTTCAAAATTTTTGAATTTTCTTTTCTTTTGTCCCAGCATGTCTCATCTTCCTTCGTGCTTCGCTCGTCGTTCGTAGCCAGTCGCTGGTCGCTTGTCACTCGTCGCTCGTCGTTACGTCGCGTCGTTACGTCGCGTCGTTGTCGCACGTCGCGCGTCGCACGTCGCATGTCGCACGTCAATAATGGCTTGTTGCTCGTTCGTATGCGTCTTTCGTTGTTCGTCGTCCGTTAATATTTTTCTTTTTTCATAATTTTAGATTTTTTATTTTTTTTAAATTTATATTTTTGAATTTTTATATTTTTTGATTTTTTATATTTTTCGAATTTTCATATTTTTTGATTTTTTGATTTTTCGATTTTTTATATTTTTCGAAATTAATATTTTTGAATTTTTATATTTTTAGAATTTTTATATTTTTGAATTTTTATTTTTTTCGTTTTTTCAAAATTTTAAAATTTTCTTTTCTTTTGTGTTTTATGTCTCATCTTCCTTCGTACTTCGCTCGTCGTTCGTTGCCAGTTGCTGGTCACTTGTCACTCGTCGTTCGTCGTTTGTCGCTAGTCGCACGTCAATAATGGCTTGTAGCTCGTTCGTATGCGTTGTTCGTCGTTGGTTAAAATTTTTCTTTTTTCAAAATTTTAGATTTTTGATTCTTATTTAACTAAAAACGAAAAACGAGAAAAGGAAAACGAGAAACGATAAACGAAAAACGATAAACGATAAACGAAAAACGAAAAACGAAAAACGAAAAACGAGAAACGAAAACGAAAACGAAAACGAAAACGAAAACGAAAAACGAAATACGAAGTACGAAAAACGATAAATGATGAACGAAAAACGAAAATCGATAAACGAAGAACGAAAAACGAAAAAGGAAAAACGATTAACGGAAATCGATAAACGAAAAACGATAAACGAAGAATGAAAAAAGAAAAACGAAAGACGAAAAACGAAAAACGGAGAACGAAATACGAAAAACGAAAAATGATAAACGATAAACGAAGAACGAAAAACGATAAACGAAAAACGAAAAACGAAATACGATAAACGATAAACGAAAAAAGAAAAACGAAAAACGAAATACTAATTACGAAAAACGATAAATGATGAACGAAAAACGAAAAACGAAGTCGAAAACGAAAAAAGAAAAACGAAAAACGAAAAACCGAAAACGGAAAACGAAAAACGAAAAACGGAAAACTGAAAACGGAAAACGAAAAACGATAATCGAAAAATGAAAAACGAAAGACGAAAAACGAAAAACAAAAGTCAAAAGGCAAAAGGCAAAAGAAGAAAGACGAAAAACGAAAAGACGGAAAACGAAAAAGGGAAAAAGACAAACGAAAAACGACCAACGTTGCACGAAAAAAGAAAAACAAAAAACAAAAATCAAAAGACTAAGGAAAAACGATAAACGGAAATCGAAAAAAGTAAGGAAAGAGGACGGAAACACACAAAAGACGAAAGTCGAAAAACGATAAACACAAACCACAACGACGCACGACAAACAACAAACGACAACGATAAAGGAAACACGAAAGACGCATGACGAAAACGAAAAACAAAAGTCAAAAGGCAATAGACGAAAGAGGAACAACGAAAAACGAAAGACGACAAACGAAAGAAGAAAAACGAAACACAAAAGGCGAAAGACGAAAAACGAAAAACGACAAACGAAAAACAAAAATCGAAAAACGAAAAAGGACAATCGAAAAACGAAAACTTAAAACGAATGACGATAAAAGGAAAACAAAAAGAACCGAAAACGACAAACATCCAACGACAAACGAGAAACGAAAAACGAAAATTGAAAAACGAAAAAAGAAAAACGAAAAACGGAAAACAAAATTAAACACAAAAGACAAAAAAAGAAAAAAAGAAAAACGCAAAACGGAAAACGAAGAAAGGAAAACGACAAACAACAAACCACAAAAGACAAACGAAAAAACGAAAAACGAAAAACGAAAAACAACTAACGACCAACGACAAACGAAAAACGAAAGACAAAAGACGATAGACGCAAAACAAAAAGAGAAAAACCACAAACGACAAACTACAAACGACAAACGAAAAAGGAAAAAAGGAAAAACCAAAATGAAAACCGAAAACCGAAAAACGGAAAACAACTAACGACAAACGACCAAGGAAAAACGAAAGACTAATGACGAAAAATGAAAAACGAAAAATACAAACGACAAACGACAAAACATCAAATACAAATGACACACGTCAAAAGAAAAACGAAAAACCGAAAACGCAAAAAAGGAAAAGGACAAACGACAAACGACAAACTAACAACGACCAACGACACACGCCAAACGTAAAAGAAAAAGTCAAAAGACTAAAGACGACAGACGACAGACGAAAGACGAAAGACGAAAGACGAAAAACACAAACCACATTGACAAACGAAAAACGAAAAAAGAAAAACGAAAAACGCAATAAACAAAAACGAAAAAACAAAAACGAAAAACAGGAAAACGACATAAGACAAACTACCAACAACAAACGACAAACGATAAACGAAACACGAAAGACGCATGACGAAAGACGAAACACGGAAAACGAAAGACGAACAGCGAAAAACGAAAAACAAAAGTTAAAAGGCAAAAGACGAAAGACGAAAAACGAAAAAACGGAAAACGAAAAAAGGAAAAAGACAAACGATAAACGACCAACGACGCACGAAAAAAGAAAAACAAAAAACAAATGTCAAAAGACTAAAGACGACACACAAAAGACGAAAAACGAAAAACGAAAACGACATACGAAAAACAAAAATCGAAAAACGAAAATCGAAAAACGAAAAATGAAAAACGAAAGACGACAAACGAAAAACGAAAGACAAAAGGCGAAAGACGAAAGACGAAAAACGAAAAAAGAAATACGACAAATTACAAACGACAAACGAAAAACGACAAAACGAAAAACAAAAATCGAAAAACGAAAAACGAAAAAACGAAAAACGGAAAACGGGAAGGAAAAAAAGAAAAACGACAAACAACAAAAGACAAACGAAAAAACCAAAAACGAAAAACCACCAACGACAAACGAAAAACGAGAAACTAAAGACTACAGACGAAATACGAAATACGCAAAACCGAAAGCGAAAAACGACAAACGATAAACGACCAACGACAAACGACAAACAACAACCGTGAAATGAAAAGCGAAAAAACCAAAACTGAAATCGAAAAACGGAAAACGAAAAAACGGGAAACAACAAACGACAAACGACGAACGATAAACGTCAAATACAAACCACAAACGAAAAACTAAAAACCGAAAAACGAAAAACAGAAGTCATAAGACAAAAGACGAAAGACGAAAAATGAAAAACGAAAATAGAAACGCCAAAGACAAACGACAAACCAAAAATGAAAAACGAAAGACGAAGGAAGAAAAACGAAAAATGCAAAGACAGACGACAATCGGCAAAAAAACAACCAACGACAATCGACAAACGAAAAAGGAAAACGAAATCGAATAACGGAAAACAAAAACGAAAAAACGAAAAACGAAAAAATGAAAACGACGAACGACCAATGACACGACAAATGAAAAACGAAAAACAAAAGTCAAAAGACGAAGGACAAAAGACGAAAGACGAAAAACGAAAAACACAAACCACAACGACAAACCACAAACAACAAACGACAAAAACGAAAAAACGAAAAACGAAAAACAAAAACTGAAAAACGGAAATCGACAAACGTCAAACGACGAACAATAAACGTGAAAAACAAACCACAAACGAAAAAAGGAGAAACGACAAACGACAAATCACAAACGACCAACCACAAACGACAAACGAAAAAGGAAAAACAAAAGGCGAAAGACGAAAGACAAAAAATGAAAAATGAAAAATACAAACCACAAAAAACCAACGTCAAACGACAACCGAAAAACGAAAAAATAAAAATAAAAAAAGAAAAACAAAAAACGAAAAAGAAAAACGAAAAAACGAAAAACGACCAACGACCAACGAAAAACGAAAGACGAAAGACGCAAAACGAAAAGCGAAAAACGACAAACTACAAACGACAAACGGCAAACAACCAACGACAAACGAAAAACGAAAAACAAAAACGACAAACGTAAGACGAAAGACGCAAAACGAAAAGCGAAAAATGACAAACGACAAACTACAAACGGCAAACAAACGACAAACGAAAAACAAAAACGAAAAACGGAAAACGAAAAAAAGGAAAACGACAAACGACTAACGACCAACGACACACGACAAACGAAAAACGAATTACAAAAGTCAAAAGACGAAAGACTTAAGACAAGGGACAAAGACGAAATACGAAAAAAGAGAAATGAAAAACGAAAAATACAAACAACAAACGAAATAGAAAAATTAAAAATGAAAGACGAAAGACGAATACAAACGACATACGACAAACGGCAAACCACCAACGACAGACGCTAAACGTCCAATAAAAAAGGGGAAAACAAAAACGAAAAACGAAAAAGAAAAACGAAAAAATGAAAAACAGAAAACGTGAAACAAAAAAAACGGGAAACGAAAAAAAGGAAAACGACAAACGAAAAAACGAAAAACGACCAACGACAAACGAAAAACGAAAAACCAAAGACGAAAGACGCAAAACGAAAAACGACAAACGACCAACTACAAACGATAAACGACCAATGACAAACGACAAACGAAAACGAAAAAACCAAATAGAAATACCGAAAAACGAAAAACAAAAGACTAAAGACGAAATACGAAAAATGAAAAACGAAAAATAGAAACGACCAACGACAAACCAAAAATGAAAAACGAAAGACGAATAACGAATACAAACGACAAAAAACCAACGACAAACAACGACCGAAAAACGAAACAAGAAAAACGAAAAATAAAAAACGATAAACAAAAATCGAAAAACGACAAACGAAAAAAGAAAAACAAAAACAAAAACGAAAAAACGAAAATTGGAAAAAGGAAAACGAAAAAAAAGGAAAACGACAAACGACAAACAACCAACGACCAACGAAAAACGAAAGACGAAAAACGAAAAATACAAACGACAAACGGCAAACCACCAACAAACGAAAAAAGACAAACGTCAAAAGAAAAACAAAAACGAAAAACAAAAACGAAAAAACGGAAAACGGAAAACGAAAAAAAGGAAAACGACAAACGACAAACATTAAACGACAAATGACCAACGACACACGACAAGCGAAAAACAAAAGTCAAAAGACGAAATTTGAAAGACGAAAGACGAAAAATACAAAGCACAAACGACAAACAACAATCGACAAACGACAAACGAAAACCGAAACACGAAAGACGCATGACGAAAGACGAAAGACGACAAACGAAAAACAGAAATCGAAAAACGAAAATCGAAAAACGAAAAACGGAAAACAAAAACAACGGAAAATGACAAACAACCAACGACAAACGACAAACGAAAAATGAAAAAACAAAAACGAAAAACGAAAAACGGAAAACGAAAAAACGGAAAACAACAAACAACAAACGTCAAACGTCAAACGACAAATGTCAAATACAAACTACAAACGAAATACGACAAACGAAAAACGAAAAACAGAAACAACCAACGACCAACCACAAACCGAAAATGAAAAACGAAAGACGAATAACGAGAGACGAAAGACGAAAAACGAAAAGAGAAAAAAATCAAACGACAACCGACAAACAGCAAACAACCAACGACAAACGACAAACAACAAACGAAAAACGAAAAAAGACGAGAAGAAGAAAAACGAGAAACGAAAAAACGGAAAACGAAGAACCAGAAACGAAAAATGAGTAACGAGAAAAGAAAAGTGAGTAACGAAAATCGATAAATGAAAAACTGGAAACGAGAATCTGAGAAAAAAGAAACGAGGAACGAAATACGGAAAACGGAAAGCAGAAGGGGGAAAGCTGAAAACGGAAAAGCAAAATGCGAGACATGTGAGACGAGAATAGAAAAACGAAAATAGCAAATGCAAAATCAAAACGAAAAATGAAAAGAAACGAAACGAAATCCACGAAACAAACTCGAAAAAAAGAAAATGAGAAACAGAGAACGAAAACGAGTAAACCAAAACGAAAAACAAAACGAAAATGAGAAAACCAAAACGAAAAAAGCGAAAAACAAAAAAAAACGAAAAACGGCAAAACACCAATCGAAAAAAAAGACAAAAAGCCAAAATCGAAGACATCAAGACTGAGTAGAATCGAAAACCGGTGACGAGAAAACGAAGGAGAGAAATCCGAGACGAGAAGAAGAAAATGAAAAAATTAAATGCGCAAAAACAAAACTCCAAAAGCGGAAACCAAAACGAAAAAGATGGCGAAATTCAGAAAACCAAAACGAAAAATGGAAAGGATAAAAGGAATCCTGGAAACTAACACGACAAATCGAAAATGAGCACTGAAAACAAAAAACCAAAACCGTAAAACATTAAAACGAAAAATCTGGGAATGAATACGAGGGAAAAAATTACTAACCGAAAAAAAGAAAATCCAAAACGAAAAAAATCAAAATGAAAAAACCAAAACGATAAATCTCAAAAGGAACAAATCAAAACGAAAAAACGAGAAAGAAAAAACGAAACAACCAAAACGGAAAAATGAAAACGAAAGAACTAAGACCAAAAAACCAAAAGCATAAAAACGAAAAAACGAAAGAAACAAAAAGAAAAGACGAAAACGAAAAAACGAAAACGAAAAACGAAAATGAAAAAAACAAAACGAAAAAACGAAAAGAAAAAACGAAAAAAACGAAAAAACGTAAAGGAAAAAGACAAAACGAATAAATGAAAACTAATAAACGAGAAAACCATAACGAAAAATGAAAACGAAAAAACGAAAACGAAAGGAAGAAAACGAAACATGAAATCTAAAAAAACGAAAACGAGAAAAACAAATACGAAACCAAAAACACCAAACGAAGAAACGAAAAGACGGAAAACCAGAAAAGAATACGAGAGGACAAAGAAGAGAATACAAAAATTAAAAAAATTAATGCGGAAAAACAAACTCCAAAAAATTAAAGCGAAAAAACCAAAACGAAAAAAGGAAACGAAAAAGCCAAAAAGAGGAAACGAAAACGAAAAATTGAAAACGAATAAACGAAATATAAATCAAAAAACTATCAAAGAAAGAAAACTAAAATGAAAACGACAAAACGAAGATGAAAACGAAGACCAAGACGAGAGACGAAGTCGAAGACGAAAGGAGGAATGGAAACGAGACGAAATGCGAAGACGAAAAACGAATGCGGAAGACGAAGATGGAACACGAAGACGAAAAACCGAAAAGGAAAAAACGAAACGAGAATACGAGAATACGACGTAGACGAGAAATTGAAAACAAGGAAACGAAAACGAATAAAACAAAATGAAAAAACCAAAACGAAAAAAACAAAATAAAAACAAAAAAGAAGAATCCAAAACGAAAAAAGGAAAACATGAAAACGAAATGGAAACGAAAAAACAAAAAAAAAGAAAACGACAATACAAAAACGATAAGGAAAAACGAATAACAAAAAAACGAAAACAAAAATGTAAACAAAAACGAGAACGGAGATACGAAAAAGAGAAAATGAAGCGGAAATAGAAAACGAAAAAACAATGAAAAAACGCAAAAAAGGTGCAAAAACGAAAACGAGAAAACAAAAACTAAAACGAAAGCAAAATACAAAATCGAAAAAACCGAAAATGAATAATCGAAAACGTGAAAAAAGAAATAGCAAAAACCAACAAGAAAAAACGAAACGGAGAAAAAGAAAACGAAAAAATTAAAACGCAAAATTCAAAAATGAAAACGAAAAAACGATAACGAAAAAACCAAAATTAAAAAAAAAATACGAGGATGAACAGTACATTAATAAACAGACCAAGGGTCGCAGGCGATTTTTCCTACCTCTTCCTTGTCCTATCTTTACTCCTTACACACACCTACAATAACATACAATACACTACCACACATGTCCAGAGACCGGTCGGGAGCTTGGAGATTGTCCCGGCTGGGGCGGTGCCCCGCTGGTAGGATATCTCCTACCAGCGGGGCACCGCCCCAGCCGGGACAATCTCCAAGCTCCCGACCGGTCTCTGGACATGTGTGGTAGTGTATTGTATGTTATTGTATCCTCATCGGGGAAACCCCGCTAACCGACAGTAGGTCGGCGCCGGATCTCGTCACACAGCGGGGAAGACGACTACCACCTCCTGAGCGAAACACACTATACTTTCGGGACTAATGACCTTGGTAGACGCCCTCCCCCGCCTGCCACATGCGCTAGCCCAGGTCTAGAGGCTTGCGATTGGCAATTCGCTTTTCTTATAACAATATTTCAATGATAATAATAACTATTATAATTCCTTTTGTATAGTGAACTAATAAAATAGGTTTTTCTCGCGCCACACAAACGAAATCTTATAAATATGCTGTTGCGAAAAGAAAATACAATTTTGGAGCGAGTCGTATGAACTCGAGCTAAAGAACAATTGAGAGATGGAGAATCGGTTACCATGGACGCAAGGTTGTTGTGAGAAAATGGGTCGCCGGAATGTAGTGGGTTAAATGTGAAATTCTGATTTAAAACTCAATTCGTGGAGAGTGCAGGATATTAGGAGTTGGGCGAAACATTGGGGAACGTAAGTCAGCAATTTCATCAGTGGTTCGGAAGGAAGGTACATGACACGGAAAAAGTAAGAACAGAGAAGATAACATTTGTCGATTGATTCTGGATGTATGACTTCGCGAACAATATATTTTCTTTGCGTTTGAACTTAAAGTGTTATTATTTAAATTAGCCAAACGTCGAGCCCAACGGGCAGCTGATTTAGCTGTACAGCTGCAGCTGATTAGTTGTTTGCGGTACAAGTGATTGCGAGCACTTCATGTGTGCATATGCTGTTGCGGACACATTGTTATCAGTAGATTCCTAACACAGACTACAATTGTGTAATGTAGAGAGCCCTTAAAACGTGTGACGTTGCAGACAACATACTTCCTTTTCACTTTTATTTGATTTTGGCTCCCGAGGAGCACGTCGACCTAACAATCACGTTACTACTACAACTTCAGTTCGTGTTCCAATATGTCCCTCATTTCATTGTTTTGTGAATCACCCCTACGATCTTGACAATCACGATTGAATAATTAAGCTTTTCCACTGCTAAAACTTTTAATACAATATTGACTACACGATATATATTGTCAATATGTATGTCTACACTGAAAAAATTATCATCTCTTCCTCAACCATAAACCTATGTATGTATTTGGGGTGACAGGCCGTGAACGGGCTCAGGCCTACCGGCGTCGTCTCTGCCTCGCGACCATGGGATAACAGGGTTCGTGTGGTTAGCATGTAGACATCCCCACGCCATATTCCGGTCTTCTTAACCTGAGAAGTGAATTTTATGACCGTTTATCAGCAACATATACTGTGACGTTCCAAGGAAATCGCACACTATAGTTTTGGCACAATCGGGAATCGAACCCGCGGCCGCGTTGTGGAATTCAAGCACGCTGGCCAAGAGCTGGCTACGACCCTAAAGTGGCGAGATAACTACTATTAATATTAAGATCAGCACTTACGCGTCACCCAACCTCATCCTTTTATTACTGAAAACAATTGCGAGGATAAAAGTTTTAAAAAATGCAAAAAAAAATAAGGGTAAAATGGAGCGCCACCTTTCCATAGTGTTAACATACGGAGACGTGTGGAGGTTTGTTTGGAGGATCGTAGGAGAGCTCTGATTGGGTCAGAGGCGCGCGGTGCAGTACGGTCTCGCCTGGGTCGAGGTGGGGTCGGATCGGACGAGGGAGGGCGGAGTTGGAAGAGAGCGGATAAGGTTAGCGGATCCAAAGCGAACGGGAAGGAAGTTATCGCGATCTTACGGCACGGCGCAGAAGGAGGGAGGCGGAAGGGACAGACTGGAAGGGACGAGATGACACTAAGCACGAAGGACGGTGCGAGAAAATATGCGCCGGGACGAGACGACGAGGGCCGGGCGACGTGTATTGTTTCAAATACAAGTAAAGGTTGTGGCCACCACACTTAGTAATCTTGAAGATCCATCAAGCATCATTAATGAATTTAAGTAAGTTAATTCTAATATGTGAATATTTGTTTAAATAATTTCCTTTTATTTCTTTAAAAATACCAATGATTAATGATGCTTGTCTTGTAAAACATTTTTATTTTATTGTAAGTCTGTATCTTTTTGTAAACACTGTATAAATATCTTGTTTTGAATTGGAATATTGCAATAATCTGTTACTAGCATTTATTCTGTGTGTAATAGTTGACAAGTCGGCTACTAGATGTCGACACTATCTGATCTTATAGTCTACTCCTATTTCTTATAGGCTATTCAAGAACTCAAGGGAACTTGTGTGGTGATGCTCTTTGCAGCTTGGTGTGCTTTTGTCAATTATCTTTTAATTTGTTTCTGTCTTACACTCAGCGCTGAAAGAATGTAGTTCAGCGCAGGAATACGTTTGTATACGACTTTATTTAAGAGCTTTTCGCGCTTTGACCTTTGCCACTGGCTATTTGTCATTTTGCCACTTGCCATTCCATTTTACCTACACGATACGTCTTGTAACTTTGTTTTGATGTAGTCGTTTTTCTTCGTATTGGAATTATTTCCTAGCCGCCGGCACCCCGGTTTTATTGTAATTTGTTGAAACCAATGCCTGGCGGTTGGAAGGTGGTCCGACTATATGTCGTAAAGCTTTTGTTAAGTCAGTGGTAACCTTGATATGATTGTATAATATGCTTTTAGTTGGCAATAGTTGAATTTTATCTACTCCCCTGTTAGGGAGTTATTGAATTTGCTCTTGCGATCGCTCATATTAAGTTGTAGTATGTGAAATATTGATATTTGTTGTTGTGTTCGACTCTTGTTTGTATGACGTGCTCAAGTATTGTTGTTTCAGCATTTTTGTATTTTTGAAGCATCTACGGAAGTAGCCCTGCCAAATTGGTAGCTGTGAATTTCTAATTGTTGTTGAAATTGTTCACGTTTGTTGCTCCTGGAATCGTGCCCCGAGAGGAAGATTGTCCATAAAACGCGGCAGCCCGAGCTGCTATCTAGTCCAGAGGCTTCGTATGTAAAACGCGCCTCCAGGTTCCGAAAGGAAGCTCCGTGTCGGAAGCTTGTCTGAACCGGCTGAAACAGAGCGGTCTCCGCGACGCCTCGCACGTGAAGGAGTGGAAACCCCGATTGCGAGAGGGCAAATGTTGGTTGCGGTTTCGTGTTTGAGTCGAAGGTGAACCATACGAGTAAAGTAGACTGGTGTTAGATCAGAAAGTTGATAATTTTGAGCGAGCAATGTATTGGTTTTGTGGTAAATTTTGCAACTATTTTGAAAGCATGAAGATTGACTAAAAATTTGATTCAAAATAAAGATTGTTGTATTTATAAAATAGGTTTTTAATAAGTAAGAGCATTTGACGCTGAAGCTATGGTACGTGCTGTACATTATAAAATTGTTTATTTTGTTTAAAGAGAGTTTTGTCATTAATTTTGCGCTCTGTCATGTAAAGAATCTATGTGCAATTTGTTCTCATGCTTGTTTCCAGTAGATTCTTGATTGGACGCAACGCGCTACACATTGAAGTAATTCTGTGTAATTGCATTTTTGTATGAATATTTGTACTCAATTCTAAATTTATCTAATCTAGTCAAACTTCATTGCATTTTGTATCTATTGCTCAAGTGAAATAGTTTTGCTCTGGTTGAATAAATTGTGCAAAGATTGTTAGAAACCTTGTGAATTCTATGTTGGCTCACGTAGAATCGTCAGATTTTGCAACGTCCATACGAAGAAACCTTACGTGTATCACTTCTTTGCGAAGTTCTCCGATGACTAGGAGTTTGTTATGTTGGCTCCGCTTTGATCCATTTGGTGACACGAGTGTTTGAATTTTGTTGGCTTGTATTAATGTTTCCTACCTTTCAATAATAATTAAAGGATTTAAAAATAGGATTTTGAATTGTCGCAATTGAATTTGCAGCTGGCGACCGCAAAATTTGTAAATTGTTGATTAGGTTTTTCGACACATAACAAGGCGGGCCGGGCCGGGCCGGGCCGGGTGGATGGAGGCCGGAGAGGAGATGGGACGGGCCATGACGGAGCTGCGCAGAGCCGGTCGCTTATCTCGCGGTCCCCGCCCCGCCCCCCCGCGCGAGAGTGGCGCTGGGGATGTGGCGCTATCTTCTAATGACGCAGCCGTTCGCAGCCTAATTGAGATCGCGGGCGGGCGGCCTGATGCGGCGCGGCGTGCGCTCACATCGATTTGTAAAGATCGACCGTTACGAGGAACCTTTTACTCCCCCACCGCCGCTCGGCGACGCCGCGTTGGATGCGCCCCGCTGCTGGCGATTGTTGCGGCGCTGGCCACGCAACCCGGGGCTTTCCAGTTGGTTATTGGCGTTTCGCGCCTGTTACCGCGGGGGCGGACCTAGCCCGCTTGCCGTTCCCGGCCAGCCCCCTCGCGGAAGTGCCACTCGAGGGAATTGCTTTCACTGCCTCTTATTGCTTCCGGTTCTGCAGATGGTCCAGGTAAGGGATGGGCAAAGCCGTCCGGATGGCCGAGATCGTTCAGGCAGTAGCGTCGTAACGATCTCGGCCGAAGGATCGCGGATTCGAGTACCGCCTCGGGCATGGTTGCATTTGTGTTCGTCCTTTCATTCTCCATCATCACCATATCGTGTCATCTACACAATTACAATACCGTTAAATGCAATAGTGGTCGCTAATGACCTAGATGATGATGATGATTTGACCTAAAATAACAAAAGAAAGTCGTGCCGGTGAATTTCAGAGTTTAATGTTATGTGTCAAGAATTCATTGTTTTCGAAGTGTTCATTTTCTATAAAAGAATATAACATTCTTGAAAACTGGTTTTATTGTTTTCTGTAAATTAGCCTCAAATGTATTTTCTTTAATTTAAAGCTAATTCATTGAGGGAAGCTTCTAAGGATTATTCTTTGATTAAAAGTTAGAATATTTCGAGTTCAGTTTAAAGCGACGAAAGCGAGCTCTTCTATGTTCAATGATTGTGGGATTCTGTACGCCTTAATTTCTCAATCAGAATTAAGAATTTAGTATTATCATTTGCTTTTATACAAGATTTGTAACAGTTATTCGTTTTAATGTCGACATCAGAAGGAGTAAAATCACTCGTGAAAATTACCTCCAACCGGATTGACAGCACTGACTCTCAGAAGACATCAGTGGGAACTCGGTTCAAATGGCTGAAGACACTCAAAAGATTAAAACTCCACCAACGTTAGCAAAGAATGTGTTGATGAAAACAGAACTATTAGATTGAACTGATTCTATGAAGCGAGTGGCGTTATTTAATAGGCATTCAGACTAATGCTTCCGGTTGGTTGGTTGGGATTTCAGTCGCGTCAATTACTGAGGTCACTAGTCTCGTAAGTGTAGTGCATGTTTTTTCGTCAGGATGTGGTGGTGATTTTCCCCCGCTGGATGGTGAGATCTGGCGCCGACCTACCGAGTTTCCTCTAACCAGGTTATGTCTCTCTAAAGGGACACCTCCTCAGCCGGTCTCCCGGCATGTGCGAAAGTGTAGCGCATGTCCGTGTGTGTGTGTGTGTGTAAGAGGAAAGACAAGGA
The DNA here is from genome assembly GCA_038098605.1 of Gryllus longicercus. Classification (NCBI taxonomy): domain Eukaryota; kingdom Metazoa; phylum Arthropoda; class Insecta; order Orthoptera; family Gryllidae; genus Gryllus; species Gryllus longicercus. The sequence goes on from JAZDUA010000124.1 coordinate 2,060,632, forward strand.
ATAGAAGGAAATGATTGCGCGCGGTCCGGTCCGCTTGTTACGGTACTGCTCCGGCATTCTTCAGGTGTTGATCGGAGAAGCCATGGCGATCAGAGCAGCCGGCCTCCAGACAGCGACTGAATTCGACCTTGCTGACAGCCTGTGACGAAAATCTTGCGACTGTCAGAGGCTCTCTGCAACTGTCGGAACCTCCCGGCCAGAGGCACTGCAGTTGATGTACTGAGCCACCTCTCCCAGTCACAATGCGTCAGTAAACTGAAAACGTGTTTAGGCCGATTCGCACAAACTGTAAGCAGGGCACAAGAGTCGTTGGCCGCAAACAAGTTTTATTTCAGAGTACATTGGTGGGTCTTTTCGGCGATCATCGACTGCTGAAGAACCTGTCAAAATATTCGCCCGCTCCCCGGCCGAGAAGACACGTTCCCATGCGGCGCCTGAGTGCCTGCTTGTGCGGACGTGTGGCGGGGGCGGTGTGTAGGACGAGGGGGGCGACCGGCAGCAAACGCTTTCACACTCACCCCACCCCCACCCCTCCCCCGCCCACGGAGAACAGCGCGGGGACCAATGGCACCGCTGGGGTGTGGGGCGGGGCGAAGTGGGGTGGGGTGGGGCATGGCGGAGCGGGAGGGGGTGGGGCGGGGAGGGTGGGGCCGGATGGTCGGCCGGCTCCCTAATCGACAGACCGTCGCTGTGCATTTGTTTCTCCCGACGCGCGCCCAGGTACGGGCTGGCAACTGCCACATGGTGCGTGGAGAGACAGTTGTGGAACAGCAAACTGACGGGCAAATGTGCACAGTGCATTTCTGTCATGTCCCCCTCGAATGCGCCAGGTGGCCCTCGGTGCGGCTTGGGAAGTGGACACTGAGGCGTTTCTAAATCACTAGCCAATCGATTAATTACAAAATTTACTGTTATATATATATATATATATATATATATATATATATATATATATATATATTCTTTTAATGTCTCCTTCGCCTATAAATTGATAACATTACTACGGAATACAATTATTTTTTTTCGTAAGAGTCAGTGTGAATTGGACAAGGGTAGATGTAAATTGCCAAATAGGTGTCGGATATTTCTTCTTTCACATTTTTTAAATTTCTAAAACTCTAAACAAACCTTACTAAAGCTACCTGGGCAGCCAGGCAGGACATTACATGAAAATGGAGATCTAAACCCGACCGCAGATGCCAGCGTCGTCCTCCACTTGCCAGGCACTACCCCCACCGCTCCCACAAAACAACGGATGCGCGCAATTACCCATAAGTCACCGTCGCCGGAATGGGTTCACGTCCGCCGGGGCCATTTGGGGCCGCCGCACGGCCCGGCACGGCCCTGCACGGGGCAGGCGCGCGCTCGCCGGGCCCCAATTACCCGCCCCGCCGCCAGGCGCGCTCCGGCCGTGAGGCGCGCCGCAGAAATTACTTGCGGCTGCCGCGTGCTGCTCCTTTTCTGCCTCATTTCGTATCATTCGCTCGGCAACTCGACCCCCCTCCCGCTCGTTTTGCTCGCGCCGCCCGGCGCGGGAGGCGGTGGCGGGGGGGCTTCTGTGGGTTGGATGCCGGTGGGAATGGTCCGGGGCGATGGCTCCTGTGACAGAGCGTCAGTAGTTTAGGAGGTCGACAATGATGTTGGCTTGGACGAAAGTTCTTATGGTTGCGTATTACGAGACAGGAGATGATAGGGAAGGCTTCGGAGATGAGGGGCCAACAGTGCGTGAAGACGGTTGTGATAGTATTTCGTCTTCCACTTTAGGAACAGCCGTTTCAATTCAGATCAACAAAATTGAGTTATGAACAGGTGACTTCTGATCGTTTCTAGTATGCAAGTATATTCTTGTTTTCTACTTTTCCAATGCAAAAATTAATTTTAAGAAGACGATATTACTTTTAAGTCGAGAAACAAGCAACATATTTTTAATGTCAGAGTGCCTGCAGGAGGACATAGAGGAGGAAAAACGAAGATGACTATCAAGAAACACAAGAGGACATCCACGTTGGCGCGAGGTTTACCGAGTTGGCCAGAGCAGCATCGCCGCTGTCAAGTGACTCTGACCGGGGATCCTAAAGTTGAGAGCCCTGCGTTGTCACCACCTCCACCCTCTCAACCACGACCGCCTTCAACGCCTCCACCCCGGCACCACCCCCTCACCATCACCTCCGTCACAACCCCTGTCCCGTCAGGAACTACGTCTTCGTCAACGCCCCCTCCACCACCACCGCCCCCACCTCGTCCTCCTCCACCCCTTCCCCAAATCACCTCCGTCACAGACCCCGACCCGCCAGGGGATACGCCCCCTCCCCGCCACGGCGTCCGCGCCCGCGTGCACCTGCGGTTGCAGGCGGCGGCGCCCAAACGACTTGGCGAGCGCCATTAGCGGGTTCGCGCCCCCCCCCCCCCCACGGGGCGCACAACCGTGCTGCTGTGCTTTGTTGCAAGGAAGGTAGTTCGCCCAGCACTCAGTTACGTCCCTTGGTGCGACGGTGGGCTCTTGCCTTCGAGTGGCGCTTGCAAGCTTCGTTCGCGATGTTAATCTGTCGTCGCTGCAACGATCCCCGCCGTGTGGGAACACAGGAACCGCGATTTATGTATTCGCTTGCAACTGCCATCACTTGAAGGTGTAAACCTATCTTTCGAATTCTGCCGATTGGAGCTCTCTGCACTGATGAGACGCGAAGTGTCCATATACTTTCGAAATCAACAAGATAATACATGGCGGAAGACCTGATCACAAAATATAAAACAATAATTTGAGACAAAATAGCCTTCAGTAAAATTGAACGAACTTTTGTTACATGAGCCTTGCTTCATTGAGCACATTCTGCGGATTAATCATCCTTGTCACAATATTCAACATCTTTTATTTAATTGCACTGATCAATAAAATAGTATATATTGGCTATAATAGTATGTACACTTCCTTGCCAAAATAGTATATATGGCACACCTAGGTAAAAACATTCAAAAATGAAACAAATTAGATGTTACACAATTCTTCACCACACATTTATTAATATAAACATAAAACTCAGATATTCACAGAAAACACACATTTTACATACCCATTACATTATATAACATGAAAATAATACAGACTTCTTTTCTTAACACAAGAATTCGACAATGTATTTTTCTTTTCTCAATCTTTTTTTTAAATATTGCATTTTTTTTAAATATTTGGCATACATTTGCATACTGTACTGTGGTGGTTGGTACATATATCAGCTTCCCGTAACAGTTCTATTGCAGATACTGAATTCATTATTACATAACTTGTTTGATCATTGAGTTTAAGGAATTTATCCTCAAAATCAGTACAGAATTTAGTCAAAATTAAGTGACTATGAAATATAATACATTATAACAGAAAGTTGATATAAATGATTGTCTCATGATTAAAATGAGCTTAAAAGACTCGTCTTCACTATTAAGGCATTTCTCAGACACAATTACTTCCTTCTAGGAAATACATTTTATTTTCTTCAAAACACTATTATAGGAATAGGTCCATGTACTGTTTGATAATCACCTGGTCATTTACTGTGTAAATTTGTAAAATAACATCTCAGAGAAAACACTATTAAAAGAATAATTTAAGTGCACATAACGTTTCGGAGGTTGTCATAATTTCCTCCATCTTCACATTCAAAACAGTAAATGGCGCCCACAACCGCGTCATTAGATAGGTCAGAAAAGCGATAATGTGACTTGCGCAGCTTCCGTTGTGGCCTACCTGATTCTTCTGGCCCAAAGACCGCTTCGTGGCGACCTGTCTGACTGACTGGCTTTCATAACTGCAGCGATAAGCACAATACATGGACTTATCAATGACATAAAGAACGTAATTAAAGACTGACAATCTGTACTGCAAAGAAATCAAATGCAAAATATCCAGATATATACACCAAGACTGGAAGGTCTTTAATACATGATAGAAAGCCTGAAAATTTCCTTTTCACCTTTACTACTTATGAACTAGGGAAACTCTGTCTCCATGAAGGAAAGGCAGAAAGCATATTGGAACCTCAATGGCATTAGACTAATGTTCAATTAAAAGAAAAACTACAGGACGAATGATCACATTTTATTTCTTATTACTCATTTAATTATTATGTTTTACAAAAGATATTTAAATAAAAAGAATTCACACAACGAAAAAACGATTTCATGTTTATATTACAAATATATTTTATTCCGAGAAATTATGTTGACAATAAAAATCGATATGAAGTCCTTTAGTTAAAATGAGCTCTTCAGTTATATAGAAGCACTTGCAAATCACTTCTCGAAGACGAAAACAATGAAGAAAGAAATTCATCTGCAAAAAATTGCACGATTTATAAATTAACGTTTTAAAATA